>RPOG01000866.1:0-219874 GCA_008086565.1 Thalassoma bifasciatum | reverse complement strand
ACAAGCTTGCTTCCATCATCTTCCATTAGGCAGAACATTTTCCCACAACTTCTGTGTCTGGCTTTCTGCCATGAATAATGTATCTCTCCTCCTAATGTACCTTTGATGTAGCATCTCTTGTTCAAAAGCAGGAACTTTATGAATGTAATCAGTGCTGTTACATAAACAATTCAGCACTTGATCCACTCTGGAATTGTTATTTCACCTCAAGCTCAGCACAAGTGTGTTTCCTTCACTTCGTTCAAGGTCTGTAACAAAAGACTGCAGCCCCCTCCTTTTCTGCTGTGTGGCTCCAGGGTCTTTTCTGAGGTTTTTTGTAATCATCATATATTCATCTTAACCTTGGCTTTCAGCTAAAAGCAACTAGAGACATAAACAGAGGATTATATACAGTATGTAATAGATGTTGTTGTCAAGAAAGATGAGGTTCTGAATTTTTGACCCTTTGCTGTGTAAAATGATAATACTTTTTGAACCTGTGCCAGCAAAGCTTTGGTTAATTGGGAAAAAAAATTATATGTGAAAACAGAAAACAGTGAATGAGGATATTTATCACATCCTTATACTGATGCTTTGTGATAAAACTAGAGCTGTGAAAGCATGTCACAACCCTGAAAGAGGGATTACTTAGACACATGATTATGGTACACGTCGAGTACATGTTTGGTGTAATGATAGAAAAGAGGCTGCTTTTCACACATAAGGTAGAACTTTTAGGCTCAATCACTCCCCCTTGTGACCAGGCTGCCAGACTATCGTGACCTCTTAATTGCTACAATTATCCTACATTAACTTATTTAGTCTGCTCTCCACTTCTCTTAGCTCCTTGCATTGAGATACATTTTTATAAACGTCCTCAGTCCTTTTTCTCCAAAGCTTCAGTATTAGCAATTCAGATGTATTTCTTTTTAGATTCACTTCAAAATGCACAGCTCTATCAGTTTCCAGTTGAGGCACGGTAAATCTAATTCCTCTCCTGTCTGTCTTACTCATCAGGAGGCAGTGAGAGCGGCTGAAGCTGGAGCAGGTAAGTGGTACCAGAAAAACATTTTGGCCTTAGAGTCATGTTAAAATTACAGTGGGCAGTTCAGAAAGCTGCATTTCCATGAGCTCTGCACCACAGAAGATGATGAATTATTGCACGTTTCAGAACCGTCAAGGGTTTAACATGAGCGATTGCACTTGATTTGACAAGTTCTGTCGTGCTCGGTCAATGATTGGGCAAAAAGAAGCATTTTTTTTCACAGTATTATGTGCAGTTCAGGTCAAGCTTGTGAAACCCCATCATGTTGTAACCACTATGAGGAGACACACTGCTCTTCCTGCTGCCACCACCTGTCAGCGTGTGCCAAGTCTCCTCAAGCTATTGGCATTTAATTACATCAGTGCATATTTATTTTTTTAACTCAAAAATTTGACCCTTTTCTATTTCATTTTAATTGCTTCCAGTGAAAACAAAAAGAAAATCTTGCTTGGAAAAAGGAAACACTCAAGTTGTTTTATTTATGCACGGTCGTTGAAACAAGATGAGTGTTCTTCAGATGCAGCTCTGTTGACAGCTTTGTTATTTTGTCTATGGTTACCGACGGATGCATCTTAATTTAATGTTTTGAATGTCAACTTTAAGTGCACTTACTGGTGTTTCCCTAGTAGTCAGTTTGCAGAATCAGTGAAGAGATCCTTCTATTTCTGTACAGCACATTTAAAGGTGTTGGTTTTAAATGTATAATCTTTTCCTCCTCAGATGTAATCCAGGATGTTGTTCTGCAGAATGGGAGAAATAACCCTGCAGGATTTGGTGAGTGTAAAGTTGACCTATAGATACAAACACCACAGTATGGAAAGCTTGTATGCAAAGTGGAAAAACACGTCTTCCACAAATTAAATCACATTCCCAGGCTTTAACTGTGTATTTTGCTTAATTTTAATCTACCTACCTGACAAAGACCTCTAAACCACCTATAAAAATGATTGCATGCATGCATTCTGTGTAGTGATCTCAATAAATTTGCATATTAAAAGCAGGGATGGCACCTTTACTTTGTACACTGTCATGAAAACTTATTATTACTCACATATATAGTTATGCTAATAGGCTCTTGAGTGCATAAGTTGCACTTTTAGAGGGCAGTGGGTTCATGGACATGTCAGTGGGGGAGCTGCCCAAGCTGTGAAGTGGACAAGAGAGCTGTGGAGATGAAATTGAGCCATCCCTTTGAATTTAAATCGAGTCTATAACTTCAGACAGCCTGATCCAAAACTGCTGAGGCATGTCCTATAATCTGTTTCTAGTTTATATGCTGCTGATTTCTATATTAAAGTACTTTATGAATTGAGCTTTCTTGCATGACAGCCTGAATATGATATTTTACATTTCTTTTTTTTGTCTAGCTTGTATATTTTGCTTCAGGAACAAAAGCCTTCATTGTGTAGAACCCACTCCATGGCCTGTAGCTAAAACTGTGCTGTCATTGTTTGTTAGCTTCTGAATTACTTTTTTTTCTGCAGCAAAGTAGATGTAGATGACTGAACCTTTTGTTGGGTGCATAAAAATCTAAGTATACTTTACGTAGCTTTGACATATTGGTGATAAAGTTTCAACTAATTGCAATCAAGAACCAGGGTCCATATTTTCCAAAATGAAAGCTATTAATCAGAATAAATGACAGCTTGGCATATTGATTGCTCATTTCTTAACATAATTTGAATACATGAACAAATCTAGCTACTTAATTCAATGCATTAAAATCTACTCAGTCACTGACAGGGGTATTTATGATTTTTGTTTTCTGTTTAATCTAAACAGCAGATGATGAAGAAAAAACAGACCTACTGAAGAAAACTGCAGCTGACTTAATCAATGGGCAAACTGAATTAGAAGCAATCACTAATCACAGCCCGTCAGAGGACAGAAATCCACCCACCTCCAACGGACCAGCGCCAGCCTCTGAGGATGAAGAAAGCCAGAGGCTGGAGCCAGAGTTGAACCAGGGTGATGCTCCAAATGTCAGCATTGAAGAGGGGGAGGAAGAGGAAGGCACTCTGGTAATGAGAGCAGAACGTGTGATCATAACAGATGAAGGCGATGATGTACCTGAGGATCTGACAGCCCAAGATCAGCAGGAGACCACTGATTTAGAGGAAACTCCTGTGAAGTTAGAAACACAAGCAGGTGAAGAGGTAGCGGCAGCTGTAGAGGAGGTGGGGAGGGTTGTGGTTACAGAAGCAGATCCAGAAACTTTCACTCAACCAGAGGCACAACTACAAACTGAAGAGGAGGTCACAAGGGAGGATGCAAGCATAAATGAAATCGAATTAAAAACAGACGAACAGGATGAAGCATCAGAAGATCCGACCTCTGAGCAGCCGCAGTGCCAGGTTGATGCTCTAGAGGGCGCCACAGTGGCTCTGGTGCCAGTTTACTCAGAGGCGTCAACCATCACCTTCAAGCTGGAGACAGAGGGTGAAGCTGAAGAGGCCGCTGAGGCAGTATTAGAGGCAGGGGACCCCGCCCCTGGGCCCGGACAGTTCCAGGAGGTTCCCCTGATTGATCCTCAGGAGAGCTTGAGGACGGAGACAGAAGCAGCAGAGCAGGATCCTCTCCTGTCACTGGCCAAAGACCCAGACACCCAGGCAGAGATATCAGCAGCAGCCAACAGCCTGAGCAGCATAGAGACACCAGCCCCATCCAGGGGGCGCCAGGGGGAGGAGACCCAAGCACCCAAACGCAAAACATGCCAGTGCTGCTCAGTCATGTAACACTCTCTCTGTGCCTGTGTTACCTCTCTCCCTCTCCAGTCCGCAACATCCTCGGCTGTTACAAACATACCACACACTGTCTCTCTAAATACCCTCTTATTTCTTCAGATCAATGCGTCCACAAACTACTTCCACATCTCCAATTTTCCTCCTCCCACTCTTGAGTTCCACACTGAGAAATGGACCAGACACGTCAGTGTTTTAAGTGCCTTGAAGAGCTCTCTCCTTAAAAATCCCATTTGAACTCTTGTCCTTCAATGTAGACCCAGATATGAGGTCTTTATTTAACACTGTTTGATTTTAATTTCTTATTTTGTCCATTTTCAAAGGATTTTATGATTCATACATTAAAAGTTGCTCATTTAACCAACTGAATATGAATTATTTCAAGCAGGTGTATTTACATTAATAGTTCAGCGGGTTCTTCAAATCTGAATAACAGATTAAACTGAATAATCCAAAGATCTGAGGCAGTTGTGTTCTTATTTAAAGGATTTAAAGCTGAATTATTTTATTATTTTCTGTCTTTTAACTGAGAAAAATCTAATCCAATTTTAGAGCCTTTCTGTTTTTATTAACTATGTTAAGAGAACACTGACTTATATTTCAAGATGGTCATTTTTTTGAGCAACAGTAGGCACAGCTGAATATCTTTAGGCTGTAATAAATAGAGATTATTTTGAAATACTGAAAGTGTGACCTTAGTATTCTCACCACATGTGCCTCAAGAGAGAGGCCCCAGAGCTGTTGTCATAGCTCTGTACATGGTTGTAAATACTTAACACAGGAAAAAGTGGAATCTAGGGTTTCTGCGATGTCAGCTTTGAAATGATTGATGAATGGTTTAATGAATAAACTGACATTTGTGATACTTATCTTGGTGTTTATCCAGTCTCTCTGTCCCTCATGCAGTGGATCTGTCCCAGAGTTTCAACATAGCCTTAAAACAAACACACACACACACACACATACACACTGATTAAGGTTTCAAGTATTTCATACTGGGATTTTAGTCCTAAACCAGCAACAGTTTAGGAAAAAAGAAGTCAGTATTTCTTTACAAAGGAGGTAATCTGCTTTTCCATATCTAACTATGGATATAAAGCAACCATGCCAAAAGTACAAATGAAATGTGCAGATTTTCAAACCTCTACACATTCATATATGGTGTAAAATTTCCTGAATCTGTCTGTTAACTGATCAAAACAGTTTGTTCTTAGATGGCACAAGATCTTAAGGTGACTTGATGAAATGATGAGGTCATCACATACGGATCTCCTGACTGCCTCATGATACATTGAATAGAGGGGCCTCAAACACCAAGGTCTGCTGACCAATCAGAGGGAGGGGGGTTCATGGTGCTACATGGTGTGCTGTAAGGACAGAATATCCCCCACTCTTCCCTCATTTCAGTATGAAGATGCAGGTGTCATGGCAAATTTATGAGTCTGTGTTTGTCAAAATCAGATATCTAAGTCCACTTTGTCTTGAACAAACATTCAAAGGGTTTCATGAGTTCTCTATCCCCAAAACCAGGTCCCTTAGTAAGGTTGCTCTGCCATGACTCCAGCATGGACATGCATGTTCTTGTTATACAAACATTTTGACAGGATACAAGAGAAAAGTCTGAAAATGGACCATGAATACAGGTCATCTCCATGGTGATGGGTGAGTTGATCACTAAAATGATGACGTCATTTAGAGACCATAAAAAGTTGGGAGAAGTTGTGACAGGGGTTTGTCCTGTCTGTCTGTCAAGAGCTGAGTTGTGTGCTGTAACTTCAATAAAACCTGCGAGAGGCTGCAAATTGATTCTGTTTCCATGTCATTCATATCTCTACATTTTGCATCTGAGAAATCCTAGACACGGGTCATAGGACATAATTTTCTTTACTGAAATGAAAGCTGTCAGCTCTTTCATGATTCATTTCTTAAATAGGGATTACAAAGCACAACAAAAAGTTTGTCTCTTTTCTGAAATGACTGAATTGTACTCAAACCCTTAGATTGGTTGCCCATTTGCCATAATTTCATGGATTAAGATCTAAAATTTTGAATATGTTGAGTCTGAAAAAGTATAACATATAAGCACCTGCCAGAGAAGTAAATAAACTTGTAACATCACTCAAATGGACAATTATGACTGCTTTCAGCTTCATATTATGTCTGTGGTTTGAGCTGTTAATAAAGGCACTCAGAGTCCAACCGTCAGATGATCATATTTTAAGTTGAGAAGGCAAATGTAACATAAATATACAGTTGTGCTCAAAATACCCTGGCAGAATTTATTATTTCGCAGACTTTTCTCATAGAATATGAATGACAAAACAAAGAGTTTTCTTTCACTCATGGTTAGTGGTTGAGTGAAGCCATTTATTAACACACAACCGTGTTTACTCATTAAATCACAACAACAACAGGAACTTCCAAAATGACCCAGATCAACAGTTTACATACCCCAGTTCTTAATACCATGTATTGTCCCCCTGATCATCAATGACAGCTTGAAATCTCTTGTGGTCATTGTGGATGAGGGTCTTTATTTTCTCAGATGGTAAAACTAACCATTATTCTTGGCAAAAGAGTCTCCAATTCATGTAAATTCTTTGGCTGTCTTGCATGGACTGCAGTTTTGAGATCTCCCTAGAGTGGCTCAATGGTATAGGAGACCGAGATGGCCACTCCAGAACTTTCGCTTTAGTCTTCTATAGCCAATGTCAGGTCAACTTGGCCTTGTGTTCTGGTTCATTTTCATGTTGGAACATCCAAGTACGTGCCATGCACAGCTTCCAGGCTGATGAGGGCAAATTTTACCCAGTATTTTCTGATAACATGCTGCATTCATCCTTCCATCAGTTTTGACCAAGTTTCTTGAGCTTTTGTAGCTCACACATCCCCAAAACTAAATACTTAAACAAATTCCTAAGGGGTCCAAACATCATTGATCCATTCAATTGTCCTCTGCTGCTGAAGAAATCAGGGGAGTAACTTTTATTTGCTTTTAAGTCATATTGTTTCGAATCTTGATATTCCTGAGTTACGGTAAATCCACCGTCACTTGTTAAGTGTTGCAGAAAACACAGACTTTGCTCTGTCAATATTGAAAAACTGCAGCCATAAAACCTGAACCACCTGTGTCTGTGCATCACTGTGAGACAAACACTACAGTGCGACTTTCTTCTATTTAGCTGTTGTGATTTTTCCACACAGAAAAATGTTTGCTGTTTATTCTCTTTTTTTTCTCCTCCTGCTGTCTATGAGCCACTCGGCTCCTCTGAATTGCGATGACCTGCTCAAGCCTCTGGACGAAATAAACCCTTCATCCTTTCAAGGCAGGTGGGCTATGGTTGCAGACAGTGTGAGGACCTCTCAGCCTACAGATGGTTTCCCACCAATCAGCAGTGTTGTCCTTGATATTCACAACATCTCTTTAGCCAGAGGCATTCTCATCCGCTCTGAATTCTGCACCTATGACTCCTATAATGTCACACTGAATGGCTCCAACTATGGGCTGAGTGGCACAGGCACGGGAACACTCAGCGGGAGAATCTTCTCCACAACATGTCCAGACTGTGTGGTGCTGATCTTCAACGTGTACACGCCCGATTTCAAAGTGCAGGAACTGTGCCTGTTCAGCAAGAGGAGGGAGCTGGAGCCGAAAGAGCTGCAGGAGTTCATGGCTCAGGTGAAGTGTCTGGGAATGCCTGAACCGGTCTTTATGGATCCAAATGAGATGCTATGTCCCCCTTATCAGGAGTCCTGAGAAAAAAAAAGAATCAACATTCAAAAGACTGTGTGCCATGATGTCTGTGAAGGGATAAAAAGCAATGTCACTACATGAGGTTTGCACAGCTTCTTTTGAGGAGATGAAAACATTTCAATACCAAAGTCAAAATTTAAAATAAAGAAAATCTTCCATCAGATTTCCACAAATGCAATTTTTGAGTACCTCTTTTTTTTTGCAACAAATTGATGGTTCCTACATTTTTCTTTGTCATGTTTTTGACTTGATTTTCTTTTTTTTTTTGTATTTCTAGAAAAATACTGGTTCTCTATCTGGAGACTGTTTGCTTCTTCCTAACAGCAAAACATTTCATTTAATTGGAACAAATTCATTGGTTACACAACTGCCTCTCATGTTTCAGACAAAAATCAATGCAAAAGGTTTTCTGGGTACGCATTGAAATTTTAACCTCTAAGACTACAATCAAAGAAACAGTCGTATCTGCTGAAAATTATACATCTTTGCATAAAACTGGGTGACCATATTCTGTTACCATATTCTACTGGGCCTCTTGGAGTCCTGCAAAAAATACTGGATGAAACTCAAAAGTGACTAATGACAGGAAAAAAAATGAGTTTAATATTTTGAAGTTTGAATGATTTTGTTGACACTTGTTGAAAATCAAGAAAGTGAGCAGAAGAAAAGAAGGATTTGTAGGAGAACATGATGTGAAGGCAATAAAACAAGTGGTGACAAACTGAGAAAAAACGTAAAAAAACAAGCAGTCAGAGCATGTTTTTCTGCATGATCAGCATCGTGTTGGTGTGTCAGAATGAAGCTAGTAGCACAGTGCAGCACTTTATTATAAAAATCAATGATCTGCAGAAAAGGCTGAAAAATACACTGACATTTTGGAGAATTTTATAAAATTCATCCCGGTCTTAACTTTCCCACCAAAGAGGAGGACATGCCCGGGCCAAAGAGGATGTTATCACCCTTAGTAAAAGTCAAGTACATTTTATGCACAAACAGTACAAGCTAGAATGTTGTCACCTGGAAGTGGCCACCTGAAAAATGTTAAAAGTAATGCAAACAGTAAAATTTAAAGGGCAAGTGCAATTCATCATCCTCTGTCTCTCTTAGGTTTCAGAAGACAATGAAAGCAACACATTTCACTTTCCTATGATCCCCCCCAAGACTCGATTTTGCATCACAAGTCAAAACAGGAGAGTTGTTAAGTCATTGTTTGTGATTTATTTCTTAGAAGGGTGTAAAAATCACCCCATTTTGAACTTCTACAGAATGTCCTTATCTTAGGTGAGTTGACAGTCACTCACTCTACAAATTTGACATTTATCTGTCAGGGAACATTGTTAAAGATTAAAGGTTGAAATGTTTTATTTGATGATCCATTGGGAAACTTACCGTAAACCTCCCAGATTGCAACAGATAAGAGAAATCCAAGCACATCCAGTGCAAACAAACATGTTTCATTTCACAATCATGAAATGCACAGCTTGATGAAAGTCTCTTTTGTGAAACTGGACAATCTGAAGCCTCTTCAGCAGCTTCATATTTGTGTATACACCACAGTGGTTTTCATATTTCTGTAAAACAGACAGACAGAAATGTTTGCTGTGCTGATAACCTGGCTCCTCTGCTGTTTCTCTGTGAGCTGGTCAGCTCCACTGTCTTGTAAAGACCTGCTCCAGCCTCTGGATCAGATAGAGCCTCATAATTTGAAGGGATGATGGGCTATAATTGCAGTCAGTCAGGAGGACCCTGCAGCTCAGGAAGCCTTGAAAGGCAGAGACAGTGTGATCGTTGATTTCTACCGCTGCTGTCCACAGAGTAGGACAGCAGCGGTATAATGATGCAGGTGGGGAGCTATAACTTCACGGGGACCTTCTTCAATACTTCCTGCCCAAACTGTTCTTTGTTTACCCTGCTAGTGGAGTCCCCGACTTATAAGTCACAGAGCCTGAACCTGCTGAGCAGGAGGAGGGAGCTGGAGCAGAAGGAGATGGAGGAGTTCAAAGCTCAGGCAGGGTGTCTGAAGCTACCTCCACCTGTTATAATGGACCCCACCAAGGAGCTGTATCCAGAGCAGACAAGCAGCACTGCCGAGGAGGAGACAGACCCTCAAAGAGCGTAAGAGGCTTCATATGTGATGTCTGAAAAAATCCTCAATGAATAATAACAAACAATTCTGAAAACACATGATCGTGCTTAAGTTTTTTAAATCTGTTTTCTTTTGTGAAGTGCATGGTGCTGAATTGGAGAGAAAAAAATACATTTTTTTTTAAAATAAAGAAAGATATTTGTTAATTGACTTCTTCTGTTCAGACTATGGAATTAAGCAAATAACATTAATAATAGAAACCACAACAGCAATAATAATGATGATAATAAAAACTAAGAATATGTGATGAAAATGCCTCATTTGTAACTGACAGCCATGTGCCAAAGGTTTCAGGGAATCCTTGAATTTTATTTACCCTTGTTACAACAACCGACAACCAACATTGAATGGCCGTGACCTTTGACCCCTCATGCCCACTGCACTAAATACCCACATAATTGTGTAAAGGACCTTACTGCATTGGGATCTTACGGCTCAGGAGCACTTCGGAAAACGATTGTCATTTAACACAGTTCATTGCTACATCTACAAATGACAGTTCAAACTTAACCATGCAAAGACAAAGCCAGACATCAACAATATCCAGAAATGCTGCCGCCTTCTCTGGGCCTGTGCTCATTTGAAATGGACTGAGACAAAGTGGAAAAGTTTGCTGTGGTCTGACGAGGTCACATTTCGAAATTTTTTTGGAAATCATGGACATGGTGTCCTCCAGGTAAAAGAGGAAAGAGACCATTCAGAGAGTTACCAGCACAAAGTTCAAAAGCCAACATCTGTGGTGGCATGAGGTGGGTGGGGGGTGTAAGTTGCCCATGGCATGGGCAACTTACACATCTGTGATGGCACCATTAATGCTGAAGGGTACATCCAGGTTTTGGGGCAACACATGCCCAAGCAACGTCTTTTTCAGGGATGTCCCTCATTATTTCAGCAAGGCAGTGAAACCAAGCTACATTCTGCATCTGTTACAACAGCGTGACTTTGTAGTAACAGAGTGCAGGTACTGGACTGGCCTGCCTGCAGTCCAGACCTGTCGCCCTTTGAAAATATGTGGCACATTATTAGCGCAAAATACGTCAACAGAGACCACAGACTGTTGGACAACTGAAGTTGTACATCAAGCAAGAATGGGAAAGAATTAGTGTCCTCAGTTCTCAAACATGTATTGAGTGTTGTTGGAATGAAAGGTAATGTCACACTATGGTTAATGTACCCCTGTCCCAGCCTTTTTGAAATGGTTCAATTTCAAATGAGCAATTATCTGCACAAAAATAATAAAGTTCTTCTGTTTGAACATTAAATATCTTGTCTTTGTGGTGTATTCAATTGAATATATGTTAAAGAGGATTTGCAAATCATTGTATTCTTTTTTATTTTACATTTTACACAACGTCCCAACCTCACTGGAATTGGGGTTGTATATTATGGTGGAAATATAGGTACAAAATCTTCAAAAGTTTGTTCGTGAACATAAAACATGTGAGTTATTGTGTCAAATGGGGCAATTAATATAGTTAAAGTGATTAGAGTTATTCTGAACTGGTTCAGTAGGACATAGAAGTAGATGACACATCATTGACCCTGGGAAAGACACAAGTGCTGCACTTTTGCTGACTAGGAGGAAATTCATAAATTTACATAAATAAACCTTTACAACTTCAGTCTCTGATCATGAATTCAAAGTGTTCATCAAAAATGTTTGTGTCATATCTGGACAGAAATATTTATCATATATAGTAGGCAAAGATATAATCATCTCACAAATTCAGGGCAGGACCAATATATTCATTATGAGGATATGAACGACCAGACGTGAACCTCATAAACCAGTTTCAACTTGTTATCACAGCATTCACATGATGTTTGCAGAGGTCAGGACTCATCTGTAAACTGACTCTAAGCAGTGTTTTATTTGGCAGTCATTTGAAACAAGGACTTTGCTCTCTGGAATTTTCTGTATTGTATAACCAAAAGTCATGAAGCAGCTTTAAGAAGCAGCTGAACCTGATCTATGCCTGCATCCACCAACAGGACAGCTAGTGACAAACACAACCCAGCTTCTGAAAGGTTCACCATGTTTCTAGCTACATGTGCCCTCGCTCTTTTCTGCCTGATATCTGCGAGCTGTTCAGCTCCTCTGGGCTGTGAAGACCTGCTTCGGCCGTTGGATCATGTGGACCTTCATTCTGAGAAGGGATGGGCTTTGGTGTTGGCCAGCCTGGTGAATCCTGAGTATTTGGAGAGGCTCAGAATGAGAGACAGTGCCTGGATTAAGTTTTCCAACTCCAGCAATCCAGGCGATCTTCTGATAGAGCGCAGATTTGGTTTCAATACAACCTGTGCATATTCCTCCGACAACATCACACTTGAAGGCACCAGTTTTACGTACCGTTCATCAAACCTCACCGTGACCTTCCTCCATACCTCATGTCCAGACTGTTTGTTATTGCGCTTTGTGGAATCAGGAAAACTCAGAAACCTGTACCTGTTCAGCCAAAGGAGGGAGTTGGAGCAGAAAGAGGTGGAGGAGTTCAGCGCTCAGGCAGAGTGTGCCAATAGTCTTTCACCTGAGAAGATGGATCCCACCAAAGAGCTGTGTCTAGCTAAAACCTCCGTAGAGCCTGCAGATCAAACTGAGGAACAAAAGAGCTGAGAGACTGAAGCTCCTAGTATCTGATGATGTGTTGTGTTAAAATTGAAGATGGATCATCACTGAGTCCTGTGAGTGACAGTGCAATAAAATGCTTTTTAACACGGTTCATTGTGTTATCCTGTTTCCTGTTTTTAACTTGGTATCTGCATTTCTGTGTCATGATCTTAAAGAAAATAATAAAATAAAATAAAACCTATGCCGTGGTCCTCTGGTTTTAGGCCAATGTCCTTGATTAGGTGGCATACAGCCTTTTTACTGCGTGTGTTGCTCCTGTACACATGCACAAAAGCAATGAATAATTAAAATTATAGAAATGTGATAAACAAATTGGTGTAACTACTGTATTTTAAACAATTAACAGGGACTTTTATTGCTCATACTGCTATGATTTTCAAGTAAACTGATTAGGTTATCCACTGTGATACCTGAAGACTTCTTTTACCCATAACTTTCAAAACAAAATTATTGCCTGTACATTGACAAATGGGCTCAATCCTAGTCTCATCCATATCCCCAATTTTTGAGTACCCCTTCTCATCAAAACAGATTTCAAAGAGGTGAAATGTTCCCCACAAAACCAGGCAAGCGTCAAAAAACCCGGTCTTGCATCATGAGTAATCCTCAACTGTATTTACGTCAACGCAACAATGTGAATCTCATCGTGGGTCTCACTCTGTCCAGATTTCATGTTACATAATGACTCATTCACTGCACATAATCCACTACTGCACACTCATTAGTGTGTTTTCAAACACTGATAGTAAATGGTGGTCAGTTTGTAATAATGTCATTGGAATTGCATCATTTTTCTAAATCTAGAGCTGGACAGGAAAGCAGCAGAATCATTTACGTGCATGTTGCTTTTTATTTAAAAAACAACAACAACAACAAAAAAAAACTGTATTTAGGAGAAAATATGTTTTAAAACCTCAATGTAGCACACGCACACCTACCAGAGCTGGTGACTCCAGCTGATATAGCTTTTACAGTCTCACCATATGTGTCTCTGTGTCCATGTCTCTCTGTGTCTGTGTCAGTGTGTCTGTATTTTTTGGTCTATGTTTCTCTCTCTCTCTCCCATTCTCTCTCTGTCTATGTCTCTCTTCCTAACCCTAACAAAGTGGAGGCTAATGTCTATCTAAGATGAGTCTGCTTCTGCCTAAGGTTTTTGCCTGTTAAAAGGAAGTTTTTTCCTTGCAATTGTAACTTGCTAAATACTGCAGAGTGCTGTACTCATGGTGGGTTAGGATGAGATAAGACTTCTTATCTTGCCTCAATGTTGGATCCCTGTGGATTAAAAAAAAAAATCATATCAAAGTTTACAGTAACTGTTTGTTACTGTTACTATTTATGTTTTTGCAAAGTGTCTTAATGATTTGGCACTGTATAAGCAAAGATTGATTGATTGATTGATTGATTATCTCCTTGCAGACACTTTTCCTCTCCAGAAATATCCAAACGAAGGATACATGACTTGCCGATTGCTAACAACAAACTTCCCTCCATTGCACAATAACAGTGTACACCTTTTGGTCACTGGTTGTGAACCTGAACTATGGTGCAATCTTGGACTTTTTTGAACCAGTTCAAACTATAAAACAGGCTGTAGCTCCTGACACAGGGCACAGTTTTAAAGGAGACATAAAGGAACTATACCATCAACATGTTTGCTGTCTTTACAGTTTCTCTCTTCCTCATGATATCCATGAGCTGCTCTGCTCCTCCTGTCTGTGAAAGATTGGTCCTCTCTCTGGAGCAGCTGGAGCCTCATCATTTAAACGGCAGGTGGGCTTTAGTTGCTGGCAGTCTCAGCCACTTACCATCCATGAAGGCTCTGCAACTCCGAGACAGCATCACTATGCACTTCTCCAACTCCAGCGAGACCTCCACCTTCTCTTACACCCAAATCAACCGCTTTGGTGATGATTGTCAGCCGCTGCTCTACAACATCTCTGTGACAGAGGTCAGCAACTTCATCTTCGATGTGCAGAATCGCTTCAACCTCACTGGATCTTTCCTCCACACTTCCTGTCCAGACTGTGTAGTGATGCGGTGGATGGTGAGGTCAAAGAGGAGAGTGTCTCAGGATTTGTACTTGCTGAGTAGAAGGAGGCAGGTGGGACAGCAGGAGATGGAGGAGTTCAAGGCCCAGCTGGAGTGTTTACAGCTGCCTCCACCTGTTGTGATGGATCCTGCCAAGGAGCTTTGTCCAGTCCCAGTTGAGACCTGGCCGACCTTGCCAGCAGAGGCAGCAGCTCAGAATGAAGAAACAGAGAAATGACTGGCATGAGGTTTTTGAGAAATGATTTCTTCAGACAAATTGAGAATTCTCTGTGTTAAAACCTTTTAGTTCACCTTAAGGACTTTATATGAATGGAAAGAATATCCGTTGCTCCCATCACACAACAAGAGGAACATGTTACCCAGTAGACGATGCTGTTAAATGGTGACTATTATCCACCCGATTCCCTGAGGTACACCGTGATCGAAGCATTCAACCATGATTATCTCTTTTTGTCCAGTTGAGTGTGATAATAGGCAGGTCAAACCTAATACAAACCTCTATTGTATGCTAAAAAGAAATTAAAAGAAGACAGAAGTGGATCAGATCACAGTCATACAATGGAGGAAATGGCAGCATCTATCATCCATCATTTGCTTCAGACACAGGATTCATCACACATCCACAAATGTGTTAACAGCAATTCTGAGGTTTCAATACCTATCTGCTGCTGTGAAAATGATTGTAAGTCTGCAGAGAATTGTGGTTTCTTATGAAAAATTTCAATGTGTGGAAGTAAAGTTTTGTTAACGCAAGTGGAGTTGGATTTGATCTCACAGCCAAATGAATTTTCTGAAGATTTGAAATCAGATTCTCAGTGCTATTAACTGTCATTTCTAAACGCTACAAATCCATGGACAGCCCAAGGACCCATTGATGTTTATCACAACCCCATGCATGCAGGTATGCAGTGGTAGGACAAGGAGCTTCTTAATACATTTATTTGAAACACTTCTTTTCTGTTTGAAGTAAAGATTTCTGTAAAATAAACATTGATGATGTGTTTATACTCATTTCTGCCAGTTAAAAATATAGAAAATGAGAAATTGGCTTTGTTAAGGCGTTTTTCTTCTTTTCCACATTAAATAAAGATTTTAAGATACTCAAAATTTCAACTTTTTCTCATAAGTTTGACTATTTACCTTAATTTTTTATTTTTTATCTCAGAATTTTGACTTCAACATCTCAAATTTTTACTTTCACATTTCAAAATATTGAGTGTTTAATCTCATCAGTTTGATTTTTTCTAGTTATTTTCATCTCACAATTCAAACTTTATCCCAGAATTTTGACTTTCATATCTCGAAATATGAATTAAACATGTATTTTTATCCCTTATTTTAGATTATTTTTTCTTTGCCCATTTTTTTTTACTTTTTTCTCATATTTTTGACTTCTATCTCAGAATTCTGACTTTTCATCCCAAAATTTGACTGAAAATGGGCCAAGAAAACACTCTTAATACCATCATTTTCTGTATGAGAGCACAGCCAAGCAGTCAGAGCATGTTTTCCTGCATGCTCAATATCTTGACAGGTTGGTGCATCAGAATAATGCCACAAGCTCAGTGCAGCCCTTTATTATAAATATCAGTGATTGTGAACCTGAACTATGGTGCAATCTTAAATATCAGTCAAAACCTGGACACTTTGGGGAATTTTTAAAAAAATTACAAGACATAATTTAAAGACAAAAAGGGGGTCATGTCCAGGCAAAAGAAGATGTTTGGTCACCCTACTGGTGCTAAACTATGGTACAAGCGGATAAAAAGAAAATTGTTGTCATGTTTCAAACAATCGCGTCACATGATTACAGCTCAATACATTACTTTGTCACTTTTTATTCTGTAAGAAGTTTTCTTAATCCCCACTGACCAAAAAAAAGTAGTGTTAAAAAGAAGGTCTGCTCTCTATTCATTTACTTTAAAACAGAAGCACAACTCATTAAGAGTCACATCTTTCTTGAAGCTGATACACACGGGAAATTAAGTCCTTATCCTTGATAAACAATACAGAATCCAACCACAGGTGTCACTGCAACAAACAAACATATGGTCCTCATTGTGCCTTTTAGTATATTTTTATGAAAGTTATGTTGATTTCATGGCTCAAAAATACACCGTGGAAGTCATTATTGACCAAATGCATGTAGTCATATTTTACAACTACTCTTGTATGGGGTGCCCCATAGTTCTGCTGTCATCCATAGTTAGTGAGGTCATAGTTAAGTGACTGCAACTGGTCAATACTGCAACATGGGATCTATTTTATTTGATGATAAGATGTATAAGAAGCAAAGCTATGAGCTGAGAGGTTGTTAGGCTATGAAAAGTTCTTATTGGTGTGGATGTAAAACTTCACACGACTTGATTTGTTGTCAAGCATTGTGAAGTTGAAGTGGCCTTCAACTGAAACACTTCACATCTTAGGTGCTATCTCATGAGCTCTGATTGGCTTACTGCCTGTTGAGAAGGCTAAAGCTTAAAACCAATGTATCAGAATATTTTCGATACATTCATAGTAAACATTTTATTTCACTAGTACTTCGTATTGTGGAAGATATCAATTCAGAAATTAAGTAATTACTGATAAAACACATCACAAATTGTATGAACACATTAATGTTGCAACTTAGTGATATTGGGGTGTCAGAGGTTCAAGTTATTTAGTCTGGGCAAACATGCATTTTAACATTTTTGCATTTTAGCATTTTAGCATTTTAGTGTGTTCGTGTGACCCTCACAGAGGTCAGTAGCCCAGCTGGACCACCTCTGTCAAAAACTGTGTACTATGCACATCGCTGATGTCAAAAAAAGGTCAAAGCAGGCAATGTTTCATAAAATGTGGTTGTATATTCCACAGATGTAGGTCAAAATGAGAGCATGCAGCGATAAAATCATCCCGGTACCCCTCAGGGACGTTCTCCATTCACTCACACAGTGTAAAAATTAGAGTGTGTTGCTCACTAATTGGATTAGCAACATCCATTTTCAAACCCACAACAATAGGGTAAGCCTCCAGGACATGTGTTTATGCATGCACACATGTTACTTCATGTGTGTGTGTTTTAGCAAATGATTGCAATGTGGGCGTGCAGTAAGGGATTAAACCGAGGGTGTTAGTGATCACAAGGGAGAAAAACAGGCAGTAAGTTTTGTGAGCTAAGAGACTACCTTTGAGAGGATCACCAACACAAAGTAAGAAAAGTGTGTTTTCTCAGAAATGAGCGTCTGACAATTGGACAGGAGCTTGGAGGACTTTTCAAACAGGTATGTGCCATGTAGTTTTTACAGAGGAGATCTTTGTTGAAATTAATGAGCATTTTCAGATGGCCTGAATTAAACGCAGTCAGAGAATTACTGCTTAAGGTTGTTTTCATACATAATACAGCTCATACATCTTTTCTATTCAAACAGTTATTACAATATGAACTGTACATTAGAAATGATCCCAAACAGCTAAGCCTGCAGAGAACAGCTTCCCCTGGTGTGACAAAAACACATCACAGCAAGTGGCTGAACAATGTGCAAAGAACCATGTCAGCAACCATTAGAGAGCAACAGAGCAAACTCTAATTAGAGATGAGGCTGGCTGCATTTATTTGAATTCATTTGCATTTTTGACAAATGCCCTTAGATCTCACAGTACCTTAAGACAATGCTGACCTTAAAGTGTGTGTTTGGGGGATGGGGGGTATTTGCAAGGGCTGTCATAGATGTATTTTTAATGATGATCATGATGTTTCTCCTGATAAAAAGTGAATTCCTTTGTAGATAATGAGCAAAACATAACTCTCTTATGTAACTGTAGTTTTAATCTGCAATCTCCTGCAACTTCATTCACCCAATCAGAGGAGAGAAAGATAATTTTGGGTTAATTACTCCCCAAAAATGAAACAGAACATGCCTTATTGAATATTTGTTAAGTTGAGTTTTGGGAAAAGTTTTTGTTCAAAGTAGTCAGAATGCATTACCACACACATTACTGTACAAAGGAGCACATTGCTTCACTACTGTAGTGCTGCCGTAGCATTGCATTAATGATCTGAGCTCGTTTGTTTTCAGAGGATTTTCATAAGAAGGTTTAAAAATAGAACCATTTAAGTAGAGATTTGCGAAAGATTTCTTGTCAGAGTGTAAACTATTACACCAATCCTCTCTCACTGCAATAAAAGACTCGTTTTCATGCGCCATTGCACAATGCAACTTTAAGCTGGGAACAGTGAAAGAGTGACAAACTGTACAACCTTTATGAAAGACAATAAGTGTGGCTATTAAAAGGTTTCTTGAGTGATACCTGAGTATAAACTCCACACTTCTCCCCAGTTATTCTCTTTAATGCCTATAAAGGTTCAGTATGGATGAACTCAATTATTGGGCTGAGATTGGGTCTCATATAGACGTAGTAATAACTGTGTTAACCAGCCCATTCACCTTCCTGCTCATGCCCCATGTGGACTCAGACGGCAGCCAGGACGCATTTAATGAAGTTAGTGACGTATCCTGAGCCTGCTTTAATGAGTGTTTTTATTCAGCGTGTTGATGTTAGATAGGAAACAAGCAGTTTAATCTGAAGTCAGAATATTAATGGATGCCAAAATGAAAGCTTTTCACTGTGCCACTGAAACTGCTCCAGTTTACCACCTGGCAGAATTCACACAACAGCCATTTGAATCCACCTGCACACAGAGATGTTTTCAAGAGAAAATTGTAGAGTATGTTGCATTTGGCTTTAGCGTTGCATTGAAACAATGTTTTTAGTGACTGAAAAACAAATTTCTGAAAATAGGATCCAAAGCAAGGCAAGTTTATTGGCACATTTAATCAAAAAGGCCAAGTCCAAAGTGCTTCAAAGTGCCAGAAAGAGAATCAATAAGAAGGTCAACAAAACACATTTAAATAAAACATTTAAAACCAGTCAACAACTGTGTAAAATTGAAGCAAAGGGAAATTAAAACAGATTTCTGGTACTAGAGAAAATTTAGCCACATCCATTTATCACTTTGTTCAGTACATTTACTCAGAGCTTGTACGAGGCCATGAGCCGCTGATGAAATTGTGGTGTATATAACTGTGTGTCATTTGAATAATCACAGTAACTTCCTTTGTTGTTTTCTATAATCTGAGCCAGTGGGAGCATGAAGATGTTGAACAAACAAGGCCCCAGGATGGAGCCTTGGGGGCTCCACATGTATCTCTGTCAGCTTGTATGTAAAGTGACATACAGACAAAGCACATTCTCTATCCTTCAGAAAAGATTTTAACTACTTGAGAACAGCACCAGAAACTTCCTCTGTGTTCTCTGAACAATTAAGAAGTACAGGGTTTCTATGAAGCCTCTTTAAAAAGATACGATCAAAGCAAATGGACAGTCAAATGTAAGGATATTGTCACAAAATGAGGGGTAGCTATTTAAGGTTTTTTAAATTAATCCAATGGGAGAACTTATTTTGCAGAACACTGAAAGGCAACCCTACATGATCAATGTTTTCCTCGGATGTTCTTAGTCATCCACTCCTCCCTTTATCCAACACTGTCCTTGTGTCCTTTACCTCAAGGCTGTTTTCAGATATGCCCTTCAAAAGTTATTTTATAATTTGCTGATTGGCCAAATTCACGTTATTATGTGCATATCTTGCCATAGCAACAGTCCCTTAGCAGCTATTCGTCCCTGCGCCATAGGCACTTTTTTCAGTGCCCAGCAGGTAGAGTTGAGCAGCCTATTAAGGTGACATTCAAATGAGTAATATTATTGATATTATTCTTTTAATAGATAAATAAATTAAAACACACTCTCCACGTGGGAGGGTGGTGCCCTAGCACCCTCTATTGGCCAGCTGCCACTGTTTTATACTGTATTATTTATACTGTAAAGAGGCTTTATGAACACCCTGTATATCACAGTCACCAGCAGAAAAAAAGACGACTGAAAATCCATCAACAAACAGCTTTAAAGTAGTGTCTTTACACACCCTTACCGGAACATTCTTTCATTATCATCACGCCGTTAATTGTTTACTGACTGAGTAGAAATATTCCACTACAGAAAGCTTATCAAAACCAAGTATTTCGTACAACTCATAAATACGACCTGATAACTTATCCAGAGTGTTTTGGAATGGCATCAGAATAATAAATAAATAACCCATTTGGACCGCAGTGATTTTGCCCAGTTGGTGAGTCGTTCCCCACGAGCCGTTGAAAGTAAACAAAGTTTGTCATTGCTGTCATGAGTTTCTGTGCTCTCACTGTTCTTATCATAATTTACCAGCTCTTAGCCCATTTTGCTATAATGCCTACACGCTCAGCTATAATTACAGATATAGCACTCCCCACTCACCCTGCTATGACATGCTGTCATCCTCTATTAACTGTACAAGAAGATGGAAATACACTCTAACTAGCATTCAACTGTCTGCTCATTGAATCTTTCCCAGTTTGTCAGAGTCCGGTCATCCCTGCTGTGATCTACATTCCTCTTAATGATCACAGCGCTGGAGTCCAGCCACTGTGGCTTGGCATGAGTCAGCACTGAAAGAGATTAGAGTTTGACAGGATGTAGGCCAAAATGAAGACAGCAGGAGTGTGTGTGAGTGTGTGTGTGTATGTGTGTGATATTATATAAGGATTAGGGGGGTAAGTAATATTGATACAGGGCAAACTTTAAACTATACGTGCATTGAAATAGAGAAGAGCTGGACTCCCTTTTTCAGTCAACCCTGTGAAAAATCCTATTGTTATTCCAGATTGTGTGTGTGTGTGTGTGTGTGTGTGTGTGGTACTGAGCCATTTACCAAGCCTGTAAGCTGATCAAAGAAAGGTTTGTTCAGCAAAAAACTTTATGCTCTACACAGTGGAGTCTCTGCTACCTTACAGTTGAAGCCAAACACAGTTATAAACAGCTTGCTTGTAACGCAAAAACAAGAGCAGAGAAGTGCCTGAAACAACAATGACACAGCTACATACTTATCACTTGGAATATGTGCAGATTTTGTTCGAACAGGCGTGATATCTCAGAGCATCTTGCAAGACATCTATCAGTCTTCTGACTGTGTTAACCTGGTTCAAAGCTTTTGTCCAATGTAAATTTGAATTCATCAGAGATCATGAAGCTAACTGCGCTGGTGTGCTGGAAAGATCCAAATGCAAGAATAGGGCATGGCTCCATTTTGTGACCGACTCCAGGTCAGCCTTTAGTTCATCCAGCAGCTCAAAAATTCCATGGCTGGATAGATGTCTCTTCCATTCTTATTTCTGACGGTCCAAATATGTTTACATGCACAGAAGATTCTCTCTTTCCCTTTTCTGTCATTACATCTATGCCCCCTTCTTGCTACAAAGACTGCCGTCATAACTCTGTGCCAAGATGCAAAAACACTGACCAGATTCTATACAAGAATAGCACATGCTATTTTGCAAATTTGACCAACGCAATCCACAGAACACCTGATCAGTAGATCAGCTACACAAGTGCCATTGAGTTTGCACATGTTACAGGCATACCCTTGATAGATCAGGCTCTGCATATATCACAGCTAAAACAGTTTGATGATTTACTCTTTTGGTTACAGAAGAAGTCAATTTCATCCAAACTCAATCGATGGGATATTAACCCTTGAAGACCTACCATGCCACGTCAAATATCTTTACATTTTTATATGCTGTAGAGTCGTTTTCATTGAACTCCTGTTTTTTGTAACTACAACCCTTATATCCCAAACTTTAGGGAAACAAATAGACTTATGTCCAGGCTAAATAACTAAATTGCTAAAAAAGTGCAATAAACAATTAAAAATTTTTTTTGCTCTAATTCTTCAACACAGAAATGTTATGGCTGTGTCCCACCAAAAAGTCATGTAATGTATATGTAAAAACATGGCTACATGTTTGAACATAGGAAGTGATTTGAACAGCTGCGGTCCAGGTCGTATTGCTGTTGTTTACCCTCTATACATTATTTCTGGAAACACACAAGTAAAAAGAGGCAGCGCTCAAACAGAGACATGTTGAAAACTTACTGTGGTAGACTAATTCCCCAGATTTTATACGTAAAAATAATGATCGATCCATCTTATCTGGTTTATAATCTAGAGCCAATCCAAACTTAATATTCAAATTATAGCACCGGTGCTACAATGAGCTCTTACAGGTCAAAAGTGCTGTTGATTGTTATTTATCATTGTTTTGTTCTTCTGTCTCCTGTCTCCTTCTGCATTTACTCAGATTGACCGCCTGGAGGCTGAACACCTCAAAAGGTTCTTAAACTGAAGACTTGTCACAGCTGCAAAAATGTCTGTGAACTGCGAAGATCAGGGGGCAGTCAGCCCTCATGATGATCTGGTCAGTGAGTCTGAAGTCAAGAGTGAAGTGGATTCAAACGCGAGCAACAAGTCTCCTCTGCAAGACAGAGAGACTCCTGAGAAGGACATCGACACTGAGCAGGAAATTGTTGAAACTGTTCCTGTAACCAAATCAGAAAACCAGGAAACAACAGAGACAGTGAGTCTGGACACTGTGAGGGAGACACAAGAAGTAGTGAAAGAGGAAGCTGCACTTCTATCCTCTCCTGTCACTGCCTTGGTGAGAGAGGATTTCTCAGAGAAAGAGAAAATGTCAAGCCCAGAGGAGAACCAAGCAAAGTGTAGCAGTGATCCCCAGATTATCTTAGAGCCAAGTGAAGACCATTTAATTCCTGAGAGTCAAGGATGTGCTGAACACCCACAGACGCCTCCTCCAACTGAGCCAGCTGGTAAAGACATAGATTCAGTGTCTGAGGAACTGACACATGATAATATGACAAACTCCTCACCAGATGGTCTTAACAATGATAGAGCTGAAAATAATATTCAAGAGCCTGCAGCTGAAGAAATAAATTCAGCCCCTCATTATTCTCCCACTGACAAAAACAGCCCAGATGATGTAAATACTACATGCTCCTCTCCTTGTGCTGATGAAAGTGAGGAAGAAAAGGAAGTGGGTATTGATATTATGTCTTGTCAGCAGCAATTAGCCAAATTAGATTTAAAATACAAGCTTATCCAAACTTTAACTTCTTCCAGGTTATCAAACTCAGCTTCAAACAGGCCCGTAGTTACCCTTGCTAAACTGAGGGAGGAGCTGTTAGCGCAGATCCGACATGAGATTGCTCTCAGGGGAGCAAACCAGGAAACAGCACAACAGGTGCTCAGCCAGGCCCTTCCACCTTTGTCAACAGTTGCCATGGAGCTGCCAGAGGAGGGAGGAGCAACTTCTTCTTGTGTTGTAGCTGGGAGAGAGGCACAGAGCAGGGCGGGGGAAAGGACAGAGGTGGAGAGCACGCCAACAGGTGAAGAGAGTAACCAGACGGAGAGGGGACTTGATAGGAGCAAGATTGAAAAGCATTTTACAAAATCAGCCCAAACACGAAAGCCTAAGCCAAAAAGATACAGATTAGTGCCTTCTAAACAAACAAGGATGGAGAGTGACTCATGCGAGGATAGCCAAAGTGACAGTGGAGTTTCAGCAGACTTCTCTCCCTGCAGCACTTTGGATGGAAGCACCAACATTTCTCCAGGCGCTCCAGCTCCCGCGCTCAAAGAGACTCCCATTGAGAGGGAGATCCGACGGGCTATCGAGCGGGAACACAGCCTGAGACGGTCCAGAGGGCTCCCAAACCAGCCCACCCTGCCAGAGTATGTAGACATCCCTCTGAAGAAGAATGTTCTCTTTCAGCCACAAGCCACTACCCCTGAAAAGTTTCCAAGCAAAGACCGTCAGTTCGCAGGCAAGAAGATGCAGCATGAGATCCACGAGGAGGTTCAGAGAGAGCAGGATCTGGTGAAGCTCGGGAAAGTTCCAGGTTTCTACCACAAAGGAACGGTGCGCCAGCTTAAAGAGAGGAAAAGGCTCTTTGAAGCGTTTCAGGCACCCACTATCTCAACTTTGCCTCCACCAACCAGAACCAGAGCGAGATCTTGGCCCTTCTCCTCCACTAATGACTCTGCCAATGACATTTCAAACCTCATGAACCAGGACACGTCCACCATGAGACGTTCAGTAGTAGAGAGGATCCCCAACAATCCCAAAGGAGGAGCTTCGACTTCTTCAGCTCCACGAGGACCAGGACTCTCTGAGGGGACAGGCTGCCAGGTCATCATCATAGAGAACAGTCTGAATGCCCCCCCACAGACTCTCTACCACACCAACCCCAAAGCAGAGGCCACCACTGTAGTCGACTTTGCAAGGCCGAGCATCTCTTCACACAGGACTGAAGGACATGGTGGGATCAAAGTGAGCGAGCATGAAAAAGAGAAAAAAGAAGAAGAAGAGGGGGAGTCGACACCCAAGGAGAACCCTTTCTTCAAGCTGCGCACCTCGACAAATCTGCTTAAAGTGGAGCAGGACATCCGGGAGGCTCGAGAGAGGGAGAAGGAGCTTCTCCAGCAGAGAATCTGTCTATATGGAGGAGGAGGAGGAAGAGCAGCCAACATAGAAAGAAGGAATACCAAGTTAATCCGTTCGTCTTCTCTGAACAGAATTCTGGAAACTGACTCATGTGGCTCCATACCCAGACCCGTAACTGCACCTCCAGCAGGTTAGTACAGAAACACAACAGCACAAACACACACACTCACACTGAGTATACAAGTGTGCGCCTGTGTGTGTATGTGTGTCATTTTTATATCTATGGAAAGATGATGAAAACCCCTGAAACAGCAGAGTGAGCACAATATTTTATTTTTCTCATGGTCAGTGGAAAACCTCCAGCAGCTTCTCAAAAGCAGAATTAGCCTTTAGGGGCAATAACATTATGTCGAAGACTCTAAGCCGGCCAACTAGAAAATAAAATTCGGTACAATTAATGAAGCCCCTCGTCTGTCATATTAATTGCAAAACCTGTGCTTAGGAGAAGTCCTGAATCATGTCTCTACACTTTATTGTTTGGTGAGAAAAAGGCTCAGAAGGAGTTTAAATTCAGCATTTAAAGATGAGCTTGTTCCTCGTTCTTTCTAATGATACAGAGAGTGCAAGTAGAAGAGTCAAGAAAAGCAGATTCATCTAACCAAGAGTTCTGCTGAAGTTTCCTAGTGGGATGCATATCTTAATCCACATCAAAACATGCTGGAAAATGTTGATGCCTACCAAAGTTAGCCAATAAGCTTTAAGTGTGGTAAATAGTGAGTGAAGTACTAGTTTTGGGATAGATAAAGGTTCCCAACTATACTTGTAAATCTTCCATTCTACTTTCACATCACACTCAGGCTGAAGAGATCGACTGCTGCTCTATATTTTGTTATTTTAGCATTTCTTTATTGACAAGCAGCTGAATAGATCAGAAAATTTGGAGGCAACTGAGGCCATATTTCAAGTTGTGATAACAATGTTTTGACCAATTATTTACAACAAGAACAGCATAAATTCCTACATTAAGCAAGTGAATTTAAGCTTAAATATCTCTTTATCTCTTTAGACGTGTAACAAAAACAACCAGAATGTAAGCTAGTTAATAGGCATTGAATACAAGTGGTGATCTTTTGCCTGTGTGAAATGAAGCCCATGCAGAAGTGTCCAAAACTGTAGTTCTCGTACCGGGAAACAACCAGGTGTGTCTTTGGTCCGACTCCACTTCACTGCAAATTGACTGCATGCTTTTGACCATTCAACCCACACCAGCAGCTTGTTCAAAACAGCAGGTCACAGCACTGACAGACCACTTAAGGGGGGGGTCCTTTGATTTCCACTGTAAAACCTCAAACCTGTTGACTCATGGCGCTAATTGTGTCAGTGTTAGCCAACCTAATTATGATCTGGTACTTGGCACAGTTTATTTTAAAGGTCACCGGACATTTTCAGCTGATTTTCGTGCACAACTTCCTGTCCTGCTCAGCTGTTTTTGTAAATTGATGTGTCATGGCTCCCGACAAAATAAGGGGGGGCTTGTGTGTCTCATGTGTCCAGCTTAGATTAGTTGATACATTGACTTAATTGACTGCAAAAGGACCAGATACCACGCACACACCAAGTAAAAAAGTATGACCTTTGCAGCAAATAAAGACAGCAATTAATAAACTTGTTGTGTCTTTTTCAAAGCCTGATGTGTTTTTAGATTAGGGTGACCAAATTTTAAAAACCCAAAAAGAGGCTTCATGGCTTCGTAACCCATACACATTTAACTCTTATCTTTTCTGTTAGAGGTCAAAATTTTCTCTAATGTAAACATAAATAATGTATAGAAGCCCATTTCTGCCTGTTAAATTTTTAAAATAAGAAGCAGGCTTGTTTGAGTTTTTTCTTCACCCATGTGACAAGTCAAAATGCAGACTAAAAATTTTTATTTTTTTTATTTATTGTCTCCAAAATTTGACCTCCTTCACAAAATTTTAACTTTTTCCTTAAAATTTTGACTTTAAATCTCAAATTTTGACCTTTTATCTTACAAGTTTGACCTTTTATCTAAAATAATTTCAAAGTCCTGCTCAAAATGCTGTCTTCCTTTCTTCAGTATAATCCCCCCAGACATAATTTTTCAAGCAAAAAGGAGGATATGTCTGTGCAAAAGAGGTCGTTCAGTCACCCTTGTCTAGAAACCTCACTTCTTTTACTGCATACGTTGTACAAGGTTGAATTGTTTAATAGATAAAGTTCTGTTTCTTGTGTTCATCAAAGTCTTCAAAACTCTGTATCAGAATCATATGGGGGATGTCACGCTGACTACATCCATATATTATACAGTAAATATGGGAGTTGAGTACTAGCATCAGCTGTTGTCTTGTCAGTTATTGGTTTTCAAATGTGCTACTTCATCTTGAAATTCGGCCTGAAATCCCCATTTTCTTTCCTGATGGTAACTAAGAAAGTATATTACAATGATCTTCAAACCTGCATGATTCCCACAACTTGTGAAAAGAAAAACATTGTATAATATACTTATAGGAGCAAAGATTCCTGATCTGTAGATGGGAACTACCTCAAACTTCACCCATAAAACATACCAAAGGAAATAATTTGAGCGGTGCTGAAATAACCTCCTCTCAGAGCTTTGACTTTATATGACATGTGATCAGGCTGTTTCTTTTGCTGTTTGTAGATGTGGAGCTTTGACCAGAACCAGAATGAGGTTTTTAGTACAGTTCTGTTTTAACATTTTGTGTCATTCAAATGGGATGGCATTGCTCTCATAATTACAATAAACAAATTTGGAAAATGGCGTGTTTTGCAAGTGAAAGAGCACCTTTGTTCATCTGGTAGGGGTGTGATGCATGACTGTGTGTTTGGGAGTGTTTTATTTGCTACAAGGCTGCAAGTAAGCTCTTTATAGGGAGAGAATTGTGCCCACAGTTAAGGGTCATGATTGAAAAAGGACAAACATGCCTGTAGGGTGTGCCGCTACAGGACCTGAATGACGATGACTCATTCAACACTGTATAGAAAAGGAGTCATAAATCCTTTGAATTCTGTCTGTCTTAATTTCCACCACACATTTCATGCTCTTGTAGATTTCTGTGCATGTGTGATTCAAGGAGGCTTTGTTGCCCACATTTTGGAGCAAAATCACAGCCTCATTGTTACTGTGCTCCTTCTCATCCCGCCTTAAGCCACTGTATTCTTTCTCTTTCTTTCAGTACGCCAGTCAGTTGGCAAGTTGGGCATGTGGCCCCCAGCCCAGGCTGAAGAGGAGAAGATAAGCCGGCCAGAGGTGAGTCAACCATGCCAGTAGTTGAAGTTTAAACAACAACACTTGCAACATAGCAACTTCCGCTGCTTGCTACAACTTTCTGGAATTGGTGACATAACATGAAAATGTAGGCAAATAAGCCCCTGAGTCTCCTGTGAGTGCTGCTTAAAGGATATCAGGTTGCACAATCACAAAGCTGTTTTAGCTTAGACTTAACACATGAATTGCGACGTTGCTAAGGGGCTTCAATTAGTCTCTCAGCAGCATGAATATGAACGCATGTTGGAAACTGCACTGGATTGTAGATGGATGAAGACGGGCTCGACCCTCCCCCTACAATCGTAGAGAAAACGTCACTTACACCCCGTGTTTGTAGACTATTGTATAACTTGTGTGTCATTCCTCGAATAGAAATATCTATTCTTCTTCCGGTTGTCGGGACTCTGTCTCTCCGACTCAGACAACTCACCAAACACACACACACACACACACACACACACACACACACACACACACACACTGTGTGTGTGGGAGAGATAGTGTATGCCAGTCAATTGCAGAGAAAGTGAAAAGTCAATTGAATATCCCCTTACCTACCTTGCATCTTTTTCAAACTGTTCTATCTCCAATGAGAGCTGAGAGCCGCTCTATAGTTTTAGCTTCTTAATTCAGTTTGGCATTGATACTCTGAGATATTAAGCTGCACAGTTCAATGTGACATTACCATCTGTAGCATTTTGTTCCATTTTCTCTTGATCTCTTGTGTTTTTTACACTTTCTGTATTTCTTTCTCTCTCTGTTGAGTGACAAGCTGCTCTCTGCAAAGGTCTGGCTTCTGACTTATATTTAGGGAAAAATGAATGAAACCAGACAATTGTTCTAGGACTTCAAACTCAGGTGGTAGCAATCAAATTCTCCTGTATGTTATGCTACATATTAAGCACCTGAGGGTTATCATAAATTCAAAGTCTTTAAAATGGCTGTATTTTTGTCACACTTTTTTGTTGAAAAGTTATCGCAACCAATATAAAATAAAATAAAATAAAACAAAATAAAGCCACATACATTGCATGACCTATGATGATGAAATGACAACTTAACTTGAAAGCAGAGCTACAAAGTAAGGTCACATTACTTAGTTTAAATAGTCATTTTTATCCTCTGGCTTATATGGGTAATTTTAAGATGAGGTTCATTATATAGATTTAACATGCTTGTATGCTGTCACTCCTGTTATTCCCAAATGTATATTCAAGCATCAGTGTTAGCTGTGCTCTAATCGTAGCTAGTTTAACATGAAAACTAATTTAACATACATCTGAATTAACTTGTAGTTACTGAGGAGCAGGCCAAACTTAAAAAGAATACTAAAAGTAAGAAAATCTGCTGTATTAATAATAATAATAATAATAATAATAATAATAATAATAATAATAATAATAATGATAATAATAATGATAATAATAATTGTAGTAGTAGTAGTAGTCGCACATTTTTCAAGATTATGTTGGTAATGTAACAAGATTAAAGTATTTTGAAATTTACGTCTCATTGTTGTGAGGATTCAGATGTGATACTCTGAAGACAAAGTCATCAATGACCTCAGAAATGATATTAGAACTTATTTACTTTTTACTTATTTATTACATCTTGTTTTGCTCTACATTACACCTTTATTCTTTTAACATTCTGACTCTACTCCGAGCTATATTTTCATAGCATATGGTTTATTCTCATAACATTACAACTCATTTGATAAATTACAACTTTTATCTTGCAACATTACAACTTTCATGTCTAAAGATATCAACTGTATTCACGAAATGTTGCAACTGAACTTAACCTTACTGTGTGTCATGATTCACTGACTAACTAGACATTTTAACTTTTGCAAACACAAACAAACCATTTTGTTGTTTGATGCAATACTTAAAAAAGCACAACACATTTCCCTTTAAAATTGAGCATATGTCCTTTAAGTACCTTGGTGTTCATGTAACCGGTTCGTTTAAGTCACTCCAAAAATCCAACTTTGATAATTTATTAGAACAAACCAAAACAGATTTAGAGAGGTGGTCATGTCTCCCTGTCTCGCTGGCGGGCCGCATTAATGCCATCAAGATGACAATATTGCCTAGATTCCTGTTTATGTTTATAGCAATCCCTGTTTGGCTCCCGAAACATTTCTTTATTAAACTGGATAAATATGTCTCATCCTTTATATGGAACCACGCTACGCCTCGTATAAAGAAGATCCATCTGGAACGACCCAAATCTGAAGGAGGATTGGGCCTCCCTAACTTCCTCCATTATTATTGGGCGTCGAATATTTCCAAATTGGCATACTGGGTGACGTCTTTCTCTGATAAAAATGGGCCTACCTGGGCGATGATGGAGCTTTCATNAAATTGAGCATATGTCCTTTAAGTACCTTGGTGTTCATGTAACCGGTTCGTTTAAGTCACTCCAAAAATCCAACTTTGATAATTTATTAGAACAAACCAAAACAGATTTAGAGAGGTGGTCATGTCTCCCTGTCTCGCTGGCGGGCCGCATTAATGCCATCAAGATGACAATATTGCCTAGATTCCTGTTTATGTTTATAGCAATCCCTGTTTGGCTCCCGAAACATTTCTTTATTAAACTGGATAAATATGTCTCATCCTTTATATGGAACCACGCTACGCCTCGTATAAAGAAGATCCATCTGGAACGACCCAAATCTGAAGGAGGATTGGGCCTCCCTAACTTCCTCCATTATTATTGGGCGTCGAATATTTCCAAATTGGCATACTGGGTGACGTCTTTCTCTGATAAAAATGGGCCTACCTGGGCGATGATGGAGCTTTCATCACATGCATTGATATCCCCCATCTCGCTGCTAACAGCTCCGTTGACAAAACAGACAAGCAGTAAGGTCTTTTCTAATCCTGTGGTGTCTAATTCCATTAGAATCTGGGTCCAATTTNCTAGATTCCTGTTTATGTTTATAGCAATCCCTGTTTGGCTCCCGAAACATTTCTTTATTAAACTGGATAAATATGTCTCATCCTTTATATGGAACCACGCTACGCCTCGTATAAAGAAGATCCATCTGGAACGACCCAAATCTGAAGGAGGATTGGGCCTCCCTAACTTCCTCCATTATTATTGGGCGTCGAATATTTCCAAATTGGCATACTGGGTGACGTCTTTCTCTGATAAAAATGGGCCTACCTGGGCGATGATGGAGCTTTCATCACATGCATTGATATCCCCCATCTCGCTGATAACAGTTCCGTTGACAAAACAGACAAGCAGTAAGGTCTTTTCTAATCCTGTGGTGTCTAATTCCATTAGAATCTGGGTCCAATTTCGCAGGCACTTTAACCTCAATCAGATGAATAGCCTTTCCCCTCTTTCTTTCAACCATCTCTTCGCACCCTCCCAGACGGATCGGACTTTCTCAGGATGGCATCGGCATGGACTGGTTTTCTTTGACGATTTGTTTGATGAGAGCTCCTTCCTGTCTTTCGAAGCCCTAGTTAAAGACCACAATATCCCAAGATCCCACTTCTTCAGATACCTTCAAGCACGCAGTTTCGCTTCCAAACATTTCCCTTCTTTTCCCAAGCCGCAGATAGAAGATTCTGGATATGATTTATTAAATTTGAACCCATGGAACAGGGGTCTGATCTCCAAGGCATATAATATTATACGCAACATGGATCCACCATCGCACAATAAAACACGTGAAGCATGGGAGCGTGATCTGGAAACTGTCATACTGGAGGATGTTTGGGCTAGATGTATCTCCAACATACATACCTCCTCTATATGTATAAGGCACGGGTTGTTACAATTCAAAGTATTCCATCGGTTACATTACTCCAACGATAGGCTAGCTAAAATATACTCGGCTGTTCTCCCTATCTGTCCCAGGTGTAGCAACCAAGTGTCACTGGGCCATATGTTCTGGTCATGTCCCTCCTTAACTGATTTCTGGTCCCCCATTTTCGATTGTCTATCAGTTCTGTGCAACACACCCCTCAAACCCAATCCACTTACTGCTGTATTTGGGGCCATTCCCTCAGAGATGTGTACCACTAATACGCAGAACAGAGCAATAGCATTCTGTAGCCTTATNCATATTGAACACACAGTAAGGAGCTTATCTTTATAGATAAGAAGAAGGCCAACAGCCCTGAGACAGAGAGGCTGAGTCTGTTGAGTGGTTTGTGTGTGTGTGTGTGTGTGTGTGTGTGTGTGTGTGTGTGTGTGTGTGTGTGGGTGTGTGTGTGTGTGTGTGGGCGAGATAGTGAATGCCAGTCAATTGCAGAGAAAGTGAAAAGTCAATTGAATATCCCCTTACCTACCTTGCATCTTTTTCAAACTGTTCTATCTCCAATAAGAGCTGAGAGCCGCTCTATAGTTTTAGCTTCTTAATTCAGTTTGGCATTGATACTCTGAGATATTAAGCTGCACAGTTCAATGTGACATTACCATCTGTAGCATTTTGTTCCATTTTCTCTTGATCTCTTGTGTTTTTTCCACTTTCTTTATTTCTTTCTCTCTCTGTTGAGTGACAAGCTGCTCTCTGCAAAGGTCCGGCTTCTGACTTATATTTAGGGAAAAATGAATGAAACCAGACAATTGTTCTAGGACTGCAAACTCAGGTGGTAGCAATCAAACTCTCCTGTATGTTATGCTACATATTAAGCACCTGAGGGTTATCATAAATTCAAGGTCTTTAAAATGGCCATATTTTTGTCACGCTGTTTTTTTGAAAAGTTATTGCAACCAATATAAAATAAAATAAAATAAAATAAAATAAAGCCACATACATTGCATGACCTGTGATGATGAAATGACTACTGAACTTGAAAGCAGAGCTACAAACTAAGATCACATTACTTAGTTTAAATAGTCATTTTTATCCTCAGGCTTATATGAGTAATTTTAAAATGAGGTTCATTATATAGATTAAACATGCTTGTGTGCTGTCACTCCTGTTATTCCCAAATGTATATTCAAGCATCAGTGTTAGCTGTGCTCTAATCGTAGCTAGTTTAACATGAAAACTAACTTAACATACATCTGAATTAACTTGTAGCTACTGAGGAGCAGGCCAAACTTAAAAAGAATACTAAAAGTAAGAAAATCTGCTGTATTATTATTATTAATAATAATAATAATAATAATAATAATAATAATAATAATAATAATAATAATAATAATTGTAGTAGTGGTAGTAGTCGCACATTTTTCAAGATTATGTTGGTAATGTAACAAGATTAAAGTATTTTGAAACTTACGTCTCATTGTTGTGAGGATTCAGATGTGATACTCTGAAGACAAAGTCATCAATGACCTCAGAAATGATATTAGAACTTATTTACTTTTTACTTATTTATTACATCTTGTTTTGCTCTATATTACACCTTTATTCTTTTTACATTCTGACTCTACTCCGAGCTATATTTTCATAGCATATGGTTTATTCTCATAACATTACAACTCGTTTGATAAATTAAAACATTTATCTTGCAACATTACAACTTTCATGTCTAAAGATAACAACTGTATTCACGAAATGTTACAACTGAACTTAACCTTACTGTGTGTCATGATTCACTGACTAACTAGACATTTTAACTTTTGCAAACACTAACAAACCATTTTGTTGTTTGATGCAATACTTAAAAAAAGCACATTTAGCAAAATCTCAGGAGAGGTTTTTGTGTTTTCTTCCTTTCTTTCCAATTTACTTATTTTCTTCTGGTATCATGTGTCTCCAGCTCTCTTTGTGTCTCTCCCTGTTATGGATGGTTATGTGCTCTCAAAGTTCAGGTTCCTGATTGCTGTTCAAGATTAGTGGAGGACTGCTGAGGAAATTGGCTTCACTTTTTGACTAAGTCATACAGAACATGGTCTCAAATCACAGCCACACTAATCTTCCTCTGAGTAACAGAGTTAATGATGCTTGGCCAGGAATACAATCATGCATCTCTTTTGATCTTTATACTCCTATTTCCCAGGTTTGACATCTTTGCCTCCTGCTCCCCCTCACCTGATGTTTCCTCATCTACCAACACCTCTTTCTCTCTCCTCTTCACCTTCCAATCAGCACTGACATCCTCTTCATTCCTGTCTCTTAACCCAGATCCTCCTCAGTCCTAGAAAGAAAACTCCTTTGGTGCAACGCTGGGAGGCAGGCCTGATCAACGGGCACAACCAGGACGGCGACTGAGGACCGAGGAAGGCTAACTGGGACCCTCACCTTTTGAAGTGGAGGGCTGAAAAGATTGCAAGATAGAAATTGGGGGTTGTTTAAAATAAAGTGGGAACAGACTAGAGGAGGGAGCTGTAGTGAAGTAGAGGAAAGAGAGAATAAGAGGCAAGAAAGAGGTCAGGGATTGAGGCTGAAAAGGGGGTCAGGAGAATTGAGAACAAGGAAAAGGATGATGGTGAACTCAAAACCCTGAGGAGTCTTTCAGCGGAGAGAAGAGGAGAGGAGAGGAAAAGGAGGAGGAAGGCCACCTATTAGTGTACACACTTGGCCTTCTTAAGAAAATTGAACGAGACTAATGAATGTAAAATAGCAGAAACTGATAGCAACACTGCATTGTTGAAGAAAAATGTAAATTTAGTTAGGATGGGAAACTTTCATAGAGTTGAGTGAGTTTTCGCTGAATCTGGAATAGTTTATAATCAATGAAGAAATGAGATTATATGTTGTACTATAAACAATGTATCAGCACCAGTTTTATTGCTGTAATGGCATCTTAATCTCTACTTTATCACTCATGTACTCTTTACCACATTAAAAGCCTGGCAATAATCCTGTCCTTGTGTCGTAAACTGTGTCAGTGAGTTTTTGTCACTTTGTGGTGAGTGTGGGGCTGCATTTGGCTGTGCTATCACAGCCATTTTATTCCATTTGCATGATGGGACAGTTACCAAGAAACACTTCTAAGCATGATGAAATAAGCTTCAAAGTGGTAGAGCATTAAAACATGATTGTTTTTGATCTACTGTGTGTTACAGTAGATAAAAAGAATAGCCCGGTCCTTCCTCACAGCAGGAGGTTGCTGATTGAGCCCAACACATGGCATTTGTGCTTGCAGAGAAGACGAGTGCTCATTGAAGTAACTTACCTCATTACTGGCTCCGCTGATGAGTTTAGTAATCGACTACATAGACCCGTGAGGGCAGCGGGAGCCAGCACATCACTAAAGTTCTCAAGTGTATGGTTCCTTTCAGCAGTGTGTTGTTAAGTTGGGTTCACATCAGTTCTCATCGTTCATCATATCCACCAGCCTGTCTACACCAGGACTCACCCCTACCCAGCAACACTGCAACAAAATCTAAGAGTGTTTACGTCTCATTTTTGGTAAATAAAAACAAAAAAAACGTTTGATTTGGTATGAGCCACATTCGCCTGACAAGTCCAGAAAGACGTCTTTTGTCAAGATACTTGAAGTGATTGTGAGGAGAATCTGTATGAAGTGGTTTACAGTGGCTACCTTCAAACAGAGGAAAACTGCCCCAAAGTGTTTGTTTTGAAAATGAAAGTAAAGTAGATCAGATCTTTTTTAACACTACTCTTCTTTGCTCAAGACAACTTTTTACCGGAGACAACACAGCAAGGTAATGTATTTATTAACAGTTCCGTAGGGCTATTGATTGAAACGCAACAACGAGTAAACTTTGAGAGTTTGCACCATGGTTTAGTAGCTGGCTACATTTAGCTTAGTTACTCACAGCCCAGTGCTCTGAGACGTATCCATAGCATGTAACGTAGTGAATCCTAGTTATGTTCCTCCAAGCATCTACCAAGCAAAGCAAACATAACCTCAGTCTTCATTTTATTGATAGACTCTCAAGGTTGAGCACATCACTGCAGAATTACTGCTGCATGTTTGTTGGAATTAACAATTTTACAAACAGCTTAGCCTGCGCTTTGGCCTCTTACTTGTGTTTTAGCCTTCAGCCCGTGCTTTATTACTCTCCTGTTCAGCTTTCCTCCGCTCTTCTGTCCCTTTTCTATCAGACAGTCCTGTTCCTGTTTCCATTATTACTACTAAATAAATCACAGAAATTGTTTTTATCAGAGAAAAACACAGATCTCTCGTCTCACTGCTAAACTTTGTCAGCCAGCGTGGCGTTGTCATAGAGACTTTGACGTGCAGTAAACCAATATGGTCCAGTTCGACCCATCCAGTCCGGATCAGGGAGCTAGAAAGAGGATTCAGAAATAACCTATGTTAGCCCTGATAATCACATGTTAAATTGAGTATTTTGATGGGGCATATATATAGATATGAGGCTTTTTCAAGCTCACATAGAAAGCGTTTACAGTCTCTTTAAAGAGAAATATGACACCTGGATTGATTGTAAAGAGTACAAAACGTATGTCTACTTTTAATTTCAGGACACTTTAGCATGCATTTTTCATTTCCTAGTTGCAGATTGTTTTCACACTAAAAGCAATTCTGGTGTCATTTTTGTCTTTTATATCTTGAAATGAGACATTTCATGGACATGTGAGGCTCAGATTACGTCTAATAGACAATGTTTTATGAAAAATAAGACAAACATTTGTCTAGATGATGTTTTTGCTGTGTAGGCTGTGCTTCCTGAGAGGAAGCAAAATATAGAGAATGAATAGTGGAGATATTATGCTGGGCTGAATAGAACATTTTTGTTTTTCTTACTTGATAATAAATCTCCAGGTATTGTGTTCTTTTCTTTAAATCTAACCATTACAAACATAAACATAACGTACAGTGTAGAGGTGGAGTTAATTTTAAAAATGTATGCTCCAAAGACACCTAAATTCAACTTGTTGATGTCTATAATAGAGGCATGTCTGCAGGACTTAACCTGCTGTCTTTTTTTGGCCACGACTTAAATGTGTCAGGTCTTTTCTACAAATATTCTCTTCATGTGGTGTTTTTATGTTTCGCCCCTCAACTGTCAGAGACCAAACAGAAATCTGTCTCCATGGAAACAGCTGTGGTAGATGCTGAATTAAGTGGATAAAATTCCTCTTTAAGCCTTTGTGTTAGTGTGTTTTTGTGTCTCTGAGTTTGTGTGTGAGTCTGTGTAGGTAAGATCAGCAGATCACGCTTTAGTGACCTCCCAGTCTCCTGTGAATAATTCATAAACCCATTCTGAGTGGACGCAGCCCACTGCCACAGCGCTCCTGGGTTATTATGGTAGAGCTGCAGCCAGTAAAGAGCCCAAAATTATTAATAAGCTTCATTCCTCGCTGGGCAACTCCTCCTGTTTGGCTACAATGCCAACACTAATCACACAATACCAGCAGCCTTGTTATTGTGACAACTCATGTATAGCCTTTTAACAGATAGAAAATGAACAATCGTACAGAGTTGATGCCTTAAATGTGAAAAACAAAGAAGATCAGAAAACATTGGGAAAGAAGACTGCACCGCCAATGAGAGCAAAGGCGAGTAACACAGCATGCTTTCTGTTTTGTTATCTAGGAATAAGCCGGGGTCAGAGATCAAAGATCATCCTTTTATATTCAGACCATCAACCTACCCAGACAGGAACATTTTATATTGTTTATCTCTCTCTTTGATATCTAATCTGGCTGCTTTTCAGATGTGGTGACCTAGAAAGAAACCTGCAAACTGTCTGTCACCTGCTCAGCTTCACGCTCATTTCCATGATATTTCATTATCAGCATCATCCCAAGTCCTGCTGGCTCAAAGTCATCCTGGCAGCATTGTGTGAGACAGTCAGCATTCGAAGGATTAGTAGCTGCTCTTTTTAATGCCTCATTGTTACCAGGACAAAAGTATGAAAGGAAGTGAAGGCTATGGGTGTGTATGTTTGTGTGCGAGTTTTGTTTTCAGATGAGCACTTGCGTGTGTGCGCGTGTGTGTGTGCATTAAATGTTTTGCATGTACCCAAATAACCGTTAATCTTAGACTCTCCTCTAAAGTGGAGCAGTGTTACAAGTTCAAACACTTTTATCAAGTATACTTTTAAGGGAATTGTACACACTACAGTGCAATGTTTTAGCATTATTTATACAGCTGTGATTTCTGCAAGGCAATATTGGCAGCAAATTTTCTTGACGTATAAAAAAGCTCTACTAACAACAAGTTTAACCCTGTCTCAACACAGAATAACCTTTGTTTCAGTAAGGATGGAGGTTCTCTGGGCATAGAGGCCAAGAACTAGTTGGAGGAATTATATACCCCAACTAGGGATGGGTGCTGAAAAGATTTTATGGATATCAATGCCCTTATAAATCTTACTTAATATTGTGATTTTTTTATTGATTCCTTTATCAATCCCTAAAGTAGCTCTACAAGTTTTCATTGTCAAGAACATTTTATCGAGTTGTAAGTACAAAAATATGAAATTGGTCTCTGGATCTTGATATCTCTGAATGTAAAAATCGCTTGTGATGTCGATGTATTGTTTTGTTTCATGTCATTAACTAAAGTAGACCATTCAGTGTCTTGAAGAGGAAATGGAAATGCTGAAAGTTGTGTGAAACCAGGAACTTGCCATAATTATGCTAAAGTCAACTATTAGCCTGTAGATAAGTTTTCTTGAACCATCCTGTTTGGAAAACATTTTCTTATCAGTATTTTGACATCTAGAGTTTTTAATTTTGCTCTCAAAGTGCAGCTTTGATATGTCTCTGTGATGAAAGTAGAAATTCCACTTTAAAACTGAAATTATATTATGTGTACTAATCACTAGCATTACAATGCAATTTCCCTAGCACTGTTTACCATCTTTACTATATCGTTTTTGGTACATTAGGAGTAAAAAGTTGAATGCATTGAATATGTATTAACCCTTGAGAGAGTACAGTACATTTCAGTTCAGTTTAACAGCTTCTTATGTAAAACTTCTGTATGTGTAGTAAAAACAAAACAAAACAAAACAAAACAAAACAAAACACGTTTTTCTAAATACCTTGTGCAAAAAACATTTATCTGTATCTAATTGTATTATCTAATTCATCTCATTATCTTAACATCTTTGGCAATCCTATCTAACAGTACGAGGAACTTTGTGTTCTTGGGAGATGTTCAAACAATGTTCTTAGGAACATTGTGTTTGTATCGGTTTTGGCAACCCCTGTGAACAAAAAATGACATCTCCTATCTGTGCTACTTTGTCCTGTAAACATTAGAAAAAGGGTTCCAAGAAAACAACAACAAAATGTATTGAGTTGCAAAGACAGTATTCTGTACAAAAACAGTGAAAAAAGTCTCTGAAGCAAAAAGAGGGACAGAAAAGTTGATTATAAAAAGTCGCTTTGAAGCCTTTTAAATCACCTTTTTAACCATTCTGATGATAGGCTTGTACTCTCAGCAGGTTGTCTTCATCATGTCTACATGCATAAATGCATTGCGCTACTGCCATCTGATTGGCTGATCAGACGTTTGTGTTGACGAGCAGTTGAAAAGATGTACCTGATAGAGTGTGTATGTGCCAATAGGCCTTGTGAAGGTCCACAATGCTGTGACACTTGAGTGTGTTTGGTCTTCAGTTACTCTCATACCTTTGTGTGTTTATTGTTAACGGACAATGAAAAGGACTCCCTGCCAATACCTTGATTTGCTCACATAATCCTTATTGTGTGTCATAATGCCTGATGTGGGCGTTTTGTTGCTTTGATGTTCGTGAGAAGGGGTCATATGATGGCAGAGCTGAGTCACAGAGAATAAGCATTAACCCATGACAATGCATCCGAAAGTGTAATAACAGCTTAATCATTTTTCATCAGTCATCTTCAAAATTACACTGAATTCCAAAAGAACAGACAGCTCTTCAAAGGGACAGGACAAAACAGTTCATATATGCACATGAGCTGAAGAGAAAGGCTTTTTTTCAAAAGGTTAAAGGTGCTTTAATAGATGGTGCTCACATTTTAAGCCTTGTGTATCATGAAAACAACACTCAGTTGTTCACATTTGCTTCAGTCTCTAAAACATAAGATCTTGTCAAAGGCCGTCTGTTGTTGATGAAGACACTGACAGAGACAGGTGGAGAGTCTGAAAACCTGAAGATCTAATTTGCCTGCCAAATCGGATCCTCATTTCAGTCACGACATACTAACTAAATTAAGAGCATTGCATCAGCATTACATTAAACCACAAACACCAGGACTCTCAGGGTGTTGATGAAATGCCAACAACTTTTAGGTTTGCTCTCAGTCTACACCCTGCAAACTTCAGACACGGCATGAAAAGAGCAATTACTGTCTCATGAATTCAAGCTTTCAAAAGCCACTTCTTATACATCTGACTAATTCAGTGCATCACATACACACTTGATGACACACAGGGTGAGGCTGTGACGAGTGTGTGTGTGTGTGGTGGCTGCAAATGAAGGTGCCACTCAGATTTAGCAGCATGTGGAGCTTCATCACTCGCTCTCTCTCACCATTGTACTGCCAAATACTCAGACAGATCAGACATTATTTCGACCTGAATATCTTCACTGTGCGTATCTGACCACACAAAGACAAAAACATGATCAAAGCATTCAGGTTTTTTTTCATATGTCTGGGAAATACAAATGAATAAACACATCCCTGTGTGCAGGCCGGTTCTGATTAAAAGCCCTGCGCTGTGAAATGTAATAAAGCTCAGTGCTAATACAGAGCTGGCTTTTGTAGCTTCCCTGTCCTACAATGACAGCCTCTCTCTGCTGAGTTACTGTGCACCATAAAACCACATAAACAGGTGCAAGGTGAGTCTCTCTCTCTTGAGTCCTTTCACTTTTTGACTTTTACACAGAAGTGAAGTCTCAGCACATTCAACAACAATGTAGAAAATATAAAAAAGAGGTACAAGGTGCATGTACGAGCGCTAAAATGCAATGTCCTCAGCTTGTTCCTTGTCCGAAAAAGTAAAAGCATAAAGCACTTTTCAGAGGCTACTGTGTCGCTGTCTCCATGTATGTCATAGACTGAACACAAGGGTGGTTTTGAATGCCTTTCAGTGTTTCTGACATTCAAACTGCATCGTAACGCTGCCCTCTACAGAAAGCTGAGCAGAATTACAGCAGGCTGATTTCACAACCACAACACTTGATCCTGCAAGTCTGTCCCCACACATTACATGTGCTGTAGATACATAGGGTTACCATGGGTCCTCTTTTTCCCAGACATGTCCTCCTCTTTGGTAGAAAAAAATATGTCCAAGGATATTTTGTAAAATTCTCCAAAATTTCATGGTTTTTCTCAGCTTGTTCTACAGCACATCGATATTCATAATAAAGCGCTGCACTGGACCAATCTGTCAAAAATGATGAGCTTGCAGGAAACATGGCCTGACTGCTTTTGAGATGAAAAGTCACAATATTTTGGAAAAAAAGTCAAAATTTTGAGATATAGGTCAAATTAATGAGATAATCAGTCAAACCTTTGAGTCAAAAATTCGCAATATTTCGATAAAAAGTCAAAATTTTTAGATTAAAAGTCACATATATGAGATAAACAGTTGACCTCTTGAGATAAAGAGTCATAATTTTCAGAAAAAAAGTCAAGATTTTAAGAAAGGTAAAATACTGAGAAAACATCATAATTTTGAGATAAAAATTCAGTTTTTTTTATTCTAGATAAAACTCAAATAAATGAGATAAAAAGTCAAAATTATGACTTTTTATCTCATTTATTGCCCTGAAAAGCTTTAAAAAGCCACCAATTCTTAGTGTTATTTTGCATGTGTTTTACATAAAAAAAGTAGGTAGGAAAAGTAGTTGTTTCTCAGCTGTGCCTGGCCGACCATGTTTTGTTTAATGCTTTTCTTTTGACCTCTTTTTAAATCATAATGACAACCGAAACTAAAATGACCTTTATCCAAAGTTTACATGCCCCAGTTCTCAATACTGTGTATCACCCCCTTTACCATCAATACATCCTTCAAGACAGGAGACTGAGATGGCCACTCCAGAACCTTCACTTTATGCTGCCATAGCCAATCACAGGTAGACTTGGCTTTGTGATTCAGATTATTGTCTCTCCTGTACAATATTGCATAATCTTTACTTTTTCAATGATATGTAATGGAATTTCTGAAAAAAAAACCCAACATAAATTTTTTCGACTGGAGTTTGCTGCTGAGCTTTTACAATACTTTTGTCATGTCAATATGTCAAATCTTTGGTAGTTTTAATGTAATCATATCAAAATGCGTAACTAAAATGCTTCATTTGATTTTTAAGACAATACATCTTGTGATCCCTCTGGTTGTCATGAATATTTTCTGAAGCAAAAGCAATAATTAAAAAACAGGAAAACTTTATTTTTTTTAAATCATCAAAGCAGTATTTGGATCTGCTGGCTCAGAGGCATGTAAGATCAAACAGACATCATATCCTGTACAATTCTGTGGCGACAAATGAAATAGGAACTGAGGAAATAGTCTTTCCTGTCATGCTGCGCAACTCCAACTGATGCTACACTGATAAACTCAACATAAGGTATAAACAGACAGCGAGAGAAGCAAACATTTCTAGTGGATCTGATGGATTGGTGTTGTGAATGTGGAGAGTGAAGACCATAAAGGGGATCTGGAGACTGTCTCCATAGCTGCATCCACACAGGCCCTTTCCTGCAGAGAAACATATAAACACAAATTCAAGCTGTTAGAGATATAAGCATCATGTCCTTTACAGTGATGTTCTTTATCTCATACTTCTATCATTGCTCAGCCAACTTTAATTTGTCTAAACATTTCAGATATTTTGCAACCAAAAATCCCTTTTATTACCGCTGAGTCACTGACAAGTTCCTCTAAACCTATTCTTAGGGCTTTTCTCAACATTATTACACTATGGTTGTTCTTTGGTAGATATCCGTCTTTTTCGGGAAAATAACAGAAGTTCTTTTTTCTTAGAATCTGCTGTATGAGGTAAATTACCGTTTCCTCAAAATCAACACCATTTCCCACCAAAATGTGTGCGTCAGCCAGAAAGCCATTACAACAGTGATTTTCCTTATAGCCAGAAAGATTCATTAAGTTTCCATAAGCCACAGCATCCCCTGACTATTTGGAGAGATCTTTAGCAAAAACTGCAATTTTTGCTGTCTTCAAGCTAGAGTAACACAAGTTCTGAATTGTTTACATCTGACGTCTGAAAAGGGACATCAATATCTGTGCCCTTTTACATTGCTGAAGTCTTGTTCAAAAACAAGCTGTGTTTGGCTCACATGTGAAAGATCATTTCACTTCTGAATGAAATTGCTGCTTCTTGAAAACAAGGGCAAACAAGGATACTCTGGATCCAGACACATCTGATATTAAATATGCGGTGCCCGTCGATGGAGTCTCATGATTGCTGGTTTGTCTGTCTGTCGGCTGGTGATGACAGTGTTCTGTCCTCTAAGGTGGCTCTCCAGGAACACAAAGAGAAAGAAGAAGAGAAAAACCTACGAGCAGCTTCTTATGGGTGAAAAAGATTACAATCAATGCGCGCAGATCAAAACCCTGCAGAGTCATAATGAAAAATAACTCAAAGATCTCAAGGCTAAGTGTTTTACTTTCCGGTTTGGTACATCTGTGTTTCTCTGACTGCATGTGTTGTGCTTTTGTGTGTGTGTGTGTGTGTGTTTATAGCACAGCCCTCTGGGAAGTTTACAGTTGTTTGTCATAATGAGTCTTCAGAAGATACATGGAGGCTGCAGAAATACCAGAAATACTGAAAGAGACCGTCAGAAAACAGCAGACAAGTGGATTTCTGTGACAAAACCAACATCATAACTCCTACAGTGTTTAAGATGCTCCAGGGGTAAGTTTGATGTGATACTTTGCATAAACCCCCCCATAAAAGGCTAGATTCAGCAAAACATGATCCAATTAGTCATTGAAGAATATCTCATTACACCAATATTTTCCTGCAGTCCATACATAAATCCAATTATAAACATAACAAACAGGATATGCTTAATCCAATGTTATGAGGAAAATCAGCTGCAAGCATAACTGTCTTCTTAAGTTTCTTTAAGAAATATTTCACACTGTTTCGAGTACTAATCAAGAAAATGTTGCTTTTGTAGCCATTTTACTCATTTAGGTTTTTAATAAACAGGTCATTGTTATTTATGAATAGGGGCAACAAGGTATTTTACTTAAAACTAGACAAGTGCAGAAGTACACTCAATGATTTGGTATGATTTAACCTGTGACAATTTTCAGTCACTCAGATCATGGCAATTCTATGCTTGATAAAATAAAAGCAATGCAACTTGGTAGAGTCCTTGAAGTAGTTCCACCTCCTTTCCAAGAGGCTTCGTCAAGGTTAAACAGACAGCTGGGCGGAGATAGAAAATAAAAGCCCCGGTTTAAGAGACACCGTTTCACAACATTCTACACAAAACTGAAGAAAACACAGAAAAAGAAATCTGTTTACATGGATATACTGAGGGGATAAAAAAATTTCGTATGCATGCCAGAGCTATAATTGGTGATATAACTGTAGGAGCCGTCGACACAACAACACTTTAGAGGCAGAGGTGGATGTGGGTTGATCATCTAGTGTACATATTGAATGCTTCTTTTCTGATTGCAGAAGTGGTGCAACAGATGCACATTTTGCTGGAAGGCAGTCAGCACATTCATCAGCACAAGCACAATGTGATAGTTTGCCATTGTTGCTGTTGTTGTCCTGTTCGCACATAGCCACGTCGCGCCACAAAGAAAGTGTAAGGTGTACGACAAAGTGGAGCATAAGCTTTTCCATAAAAACATTCTTTCTTGCTGTTTACGCGGCAACTGTGTAATGGCAATTTAGAAAAAATCCACTCCGAGGGCTGTTTTCAAGAGTCACGTTGCCTAAAACACAGTTTCTTAGTAATCGAGAGGCCGAAACCCAACGATACCTTTGTGTTAATGCAGCCACCAAAGATTGTATATTTTTTAGCTTTGTCCCCCAGTATGTTGAAAGTCTTGAAGAATTTTGAAGTCCAGTTGCTTGTATGGTCTGTGATGTTTCTGTATCCAGCTCTGAAAAAATAGGCTGTTTTTCAAGATGCAACAATGAAGGTTTGACCAATTTTGAAGCTTGAGTTTCCACTAGGAACAAGAAGACCTGGGGCTGTTTTTCTATGACAGCATCAAAAAGTCAGAAAGTCTTAAGAAACCCACTGACACAACTGGCACTTCTAATCCTTTTGTGGTGTATTTATGGGAACACAGAGCAAACCGGGCTTGACTTAAATCTGTAGAAACTGAAGGATAGAAATAAAGATGAAATCAAAGACATTGCTGGCTTTGTCGTGAGTATGTCCTCTACAAATAATTACTGGAGTATAGATGACGATCAATATTTACCTGAGAGGGGAAACTGTCACGTCTGAGCGTCAGGTCTGCAGAAAAACAAACAAACGGAATGACAAGTTGTCGGGCTTTGGTTTGCATCATTCTCAATATAGTGCAGAATTAATGGAACAAACAAACAAAGAAAGCTGGTTATGAATATGATTGTTGACTCACCAACAACATGGTCTCGAGAATGAACTTGAGTCCAGAACTGTGCTTCCTCTCTGAAATGGTAAAACAAAGCAAAATTAACAAAATACTGCAGTTCAATCAGTTCAAAGGCCATGAAATATAAATCAGAGCCTATAGAGTAATAAGCTACATTACACAGTTTATTACCTTGCAGTCATCAGGGAAATGTCTGCAGTTAACCTACACTAAATATGTCAAGGCTGCTTAAATAAATCTCACTTTTTTATTTTCACTAAAGGAACACAAATGATGGTATCATCAATCAGGAAAATACCTTTTTTTCTTTTCTTCTGCTCTTGCCTTTACTTTACACAAGGAAGGAAAAAAGACAAATAAGAAGTATGATACAATTCAGCCAGGAGGACGATCATGGCAGCATAATGTTCACGTGAGAGCTCAGTGTCAGACACTCAAGCGTCGTACCTTTCCGGTGTGCCACCACAGCCACAAGCACCAGCGAGCAGAGGAACAAAACCACAGCAGAAAACAAGCCCAGAACAAAAGGCCAGTCCACACTGGGTACATCTGTGGATTACTCTTTCATTATTTAGAAGTTTGTAAATGTTTCAGAAAGGTTTTCAGCAGGATTTAACTGATGCTGTTCTTAATATTTATTTCATCACATCATAATGAAGCCACCCTCTGCTTTTTGCCACCCCCTAATGACAAAATTAAAACACCACATAGTCTTTGAAAGGCACATTTCACTTTGTAAAACTCTAAAACACCTTAGGTGACACAATAATAAAATGCAATTTACAGCAATTCATTCAGTAGCTGACAGCCCTTGTTTTATACATTCAAAAGTAACATAATGACTTTAAAAAACACAAATGCCAGATGTTTATTTTTTCAGTGTCTGGTACTGAAATTCACATGGCAAAAAGATAATGAAATGTTTTGGTGCTGTGTGTCTACCTGGTAATGATTGGGGAGGTACTCCTGGGAAAAAAGAAGAAAGGAAGCATAAAGTTACACTTTGTGTGAAAATACTGTTAAAATAAATCACATGTACAGCCTGACAGTAAATCCACACCTTTTGTCACAGCCAGTGGGAGGCTTCGCTCAGAGCTACTCCACCTTCCTTCCAGGAGGACCTTGTAATCACACTGGTACAAAACCAGAGGAGTGTCCTGGACAGGCACAGAGAAGATGACCTGATACTGAATGATGGGGGCATGTTGAGTGGCCACAAAAAGCTCCTGATCAGCAGGGTAGAGGGAGAACAAGGCACCTGGATACGCAGGGGAGCCTGTGCAGCGTAGATGCCAAACATCTGTGTGCTGCTGGAAAACAAGGGTGGGCTTCGGCAGAGGATCTGGGAAAAGGAGCAGTCATGAGAAATTATCAATAAAAAAGAGTTTCAAACTTCTCAACTTCAAATGAACTCTTGTTTTTGGAGGCCCTGTGAGGATGATCCATTTAGTGTTGATGACATTGACACCTGTGGGCAGACTCGTCAGTCTTTTTCTAGGATAAAGACTCTGTTTCTGTTACCATCATCCACTGAAAGCTTATCTTCTTCTTTCAGGAAATACTTGATTTTTTTGCCAACCCAAATAGGTGAAGAGTTACAGTAATGAGAATAGCTTACATCAGTTGTTGCCTGTAATTTAAACATAATTCAACTTGGACTCCTTTGTTGTTTTTTTGATATGGTGGATATCACAGTGGATATCATGTGTCACTCAAGGAACAGAATTATCACCAGCTCAAATGGTTGAGGAGTTACAGTAATTTAGAAAGCGCTGCTAAAATGGGAGCATTGGCACTGGGTTCATGCCTGTGCTCTATCACTCTCCTGTTCAGCTTTCTTCTGCTCCTCTGTCTCTTTTCTTTTTGACAGTCCAGCTCCAGAGTCCACCAATACTACAAAATAAATCCACTTGGTCAACTCACTTCACTATGATAAACTTTACTGGCTGGTGCAATTTTATCTAAGGGACTTTTGTGTATGGCCATGAGTGGATTTCAATAGCAATCGCTTTTAACTTTGATAATCTCATTTAATTGTGTATCATGTACAGAAGAACATATGAAAATGAGATTACTTCAAAATCACTTAATCACAATTTAGTGCCAGGCACAAAAAGTATGGGAAACAATTACTTTGTTAAAGCAGACACTTAAACTTGACCATGTTTTGAGTAATGTAATACTTCAGCAAAATTCTCTGCTAAGATGCTGAAACCCACTAGTTTATTCAAGTTGTATCAATGAAACAGGCAGAAAAACAACAACAAACAATCAAGTGCAAAAAAAGGAAAGGTGAAACAGAGTTTGCAGGATCTAAAAGTAAAATGTCCTACAGGAGCAGATCCTTACCTTTTATGGAGATATGAACCATATTGCTCACAGTTGAATTAACCACTCCCTGTCTCTTGCTGACCTGGTACAGGCAGGTGTACCCCCCCTCCTCCACTCCCCTGACAGGCCCCACAGAGAAGCACCCAGGCTGGGGTTCACTGTTTGTGGCTCGACTGGCTCCAGGCTGGAGGATATAAGATGTCGCCCCTGTTCCTGCAGCGGTCCTCAGCAAAAAGAAGGTCACTGGTTTGTTGTTAGAGCTCGACAGGGACTGAAGGGGAGTGGGGACTGAGCAGCTGAAGGTTAGCATGTCTCCATATTTCACCACACCAGACGAGGGCGTCACAGACAGGACTGGAGGAGGGAAAGAAGGTGTGGGGCCAGAGGGGTCTGGGGAAGTAGAGACAGAAGGAATATATTGAGGTGGGATACGTTTATTTATTTTTTTTTGGGTGCAGTTCTTTTTCAGTTTTTATCAACAATATTAATCCATCTTTGTCCAGTGGTCGTTCACATCTTCACTTGCATGCAAATGATACAATATTGTACTGCATTGAAAACTCTGATCTCCTGCTGTTGTTTTCCAGGGCTAGAGGTAATATTATTGGGACGATTGAAGCTGTTTTTCTCCCAGTCATGAATTGCAGTGATGGACCCTACAGACATCTGTATCTACCTTAATGTGAAAGTCATCCAATGTTAATCACTCCATACTCAAGATGATGTTGATGATAAATCATATTTAATAACTTGCTTCCACCGATGTCACTGCACTTTCAGTTTGAAGTGTGGCCATTTTAACTGGTGACTGTCAGATAACAATCACTGATACCTCCAATTGGAGATCCACATTTAGCATGGTCACTCTTTACTCCAAAACACTGGTTGTCAGAAACATTTGTAATCTTATCTGAACCCAGTCAAACTTGAGTCCACAGTGGAGGATTGTTACTAACAACGGACCAAGGAACAACCAGACATATTTATGCTGTCTACAGGTTGAATTTACAGTATAAAGAACAAAAAATCATCTGAATGAATGGAGCTAAATGCTGCAGAATTGACATGGCTTGTGAAGGTGTGAATGTGGATTGGAATCAAAAAGCCTTGCTTAAATAAACTTGTCAAGGAGGCCTTGCATAGTAAAAAAATGCCATGTGTAGCTTTTCAAATGGTTATCACAGCTGTGTGAGGCATTAATTTTGCATTCCTCAAAACTAAATGAGGCTATGTTACACTGTTAGCTGTCTGCTATTTTTTCCCTCAACTTATTGAGTCACAGAAATCAACACCTGGCCAATTGGTGTCATTGGCTCATTTGTGGCATTTTTATCAATCAAATTAAAACAATTTGTGTGATTTACAGGATAAACATGTCAACCAATGAGTCCTTTCCTCAGCTGTTTCAGTGATTTCACTTCCACCATATAATTAATATTGATATTAAACTTTTTGGCCTTGATAGTGTTTGCCATCAATACATTTTTTATTTGTCAGCTCTGATTCTAGGTTGTTGTTTGCTTTTCTGGGAGATTTTGGTAGACCACAATGATGAGACATTTAACCTGATTCAATCAACAACAACGCCAACGACAACAGCTGCTCTCTCACCACAGATTCAGTGAGTAGCAAGTTGACTACCTTCCTGTTGCTCTTTTTGCTCATGTGGTCTGAGAAATGAGCTACTTTGGTCAACTAGAACCACAGAACAATTCTTACTCTAATTAAGTCTGATGCTAAACTAAATCATCCCTGTCTCACAACAAAGCAAGGAGTACAAAGTGCATCTATACAAACATTGTACAGGTTTTAAACCTTTTTGCCAACCTCCTAGCTTTGATAACTTTTTAGCTCCAGACAACCAAAGTGGTTGAGGGCAAATGTGGAGCCTCAAGCGTCAAAGAGGAACTACATAAATCTCACTGTGACATCTCGTCAGCTTACTAAGATCTCTGAAAAGTCTGTAGTAAACTTCTTGGTGTTGCTGACAACCACAGTATGCCACAACTGGTAGCCACATCTCCCTCTGTAACCATCCCCACAAGGCGTAAGCATATTCTGTTTGATGGTTTGTCTGTGTGTGTTTGTGTCTGTGTGTGTGTGGTTTCTATATGAAATGCAGGATGTAACAACACTTCACACACCCACTGAGCCGAGGACAATGAGAAGCCACAGAGAGCACACCTGCTTACAGCGGCGGATAGGAGTGTTTGTTATTTTATACCACATGTGCACACTGAACACATTAACTCTACAAACTCGTGTCCCACTTTAAGTAAAACAAGGAGCAACAGCTTCATGTAAATGTTAAGTGTGTTATAAGTTAAAGAATAAGTAGAAGACACATGCCTGTTTGGTGGTTCAGTTGCAAATAGGGACTGAAGGCACTGTATCGACCAGCCTGGTCCATGTATAGGCAGCAGAAAAGCTCCCGTTGGTCTGAATCTCCTTCATGAACACTCACAGTGAAGTGGACCTCTTCTGTGGCTGACTGCAGCTCTTGAGAGTCCACCTCAATCAAACCAGACAGTAACAGATCAAAAATAAAGTCACAGGAGCATGTAGAAATACTCACAGAGATGTCCTCTGAAATTAAATACCTTTTCTCTGTATCTGTACAACATGAACATAAACCCAGAGCGGCCTTCTGGTGCGCGGCAGACCAATACCACCGACTCCTCTGACCTCAGGTGGATATCGAGCTCAGGAGCCGGAAGAGAGGGAGGGGAGGTAGAGGCTGATAGACTTCCTGTAGACAGGAGAGTGAAAGGCACTGTCAGTTCAGTTTCAAAAATCTGTTTAGCATTTTTTGGTTTAGAGAAACTGAAATGAAATGAAACTGAAATTGATCAAAGAAATGAAAAATACTGGTGTGGTTGTTTTATGTGGTAACTCTACATTTGTACCAAACTTGTAACAGTGACATAACAGTATATTAGACAGCTCAACTGGAACTTAAACTCTGTCTCAACCTTAAAACAGCTTAAAAGAGCAAACCAGGCACATTTAATTGTAAGTATTAATATTGCTATACAAAATCAGACTAAATATAACCAAACATTACATTTTGGTATAAACTGTACCTTTTTATTGAGACAAAAACAACAGAATTTAGAGGAACTTCCATTATATAACACTTACCCCAAAGTTGAAGAAACAAAAGTAGTTTAGTGAAGATCCAAAGTGACTTTCCACCACAAACAACCTGCATGTTTGACCCATTAGAAGTAGACTGAACTGTTAAAATCAGTACGCACACACAAGCTTTCTCCGTCTCTCTCTCTTTCCCTCCCTCTCTCTATTTCTGTTTTCTTAATATGTGTCACGTCCTCTTGAAGTCAGAACATGGGGGAAGTAGAAGCCGTAAACATACTTCCTTTTTTGGAGTCGCCTGCTCCGATGCGTGGTATATCATAAATAATGGCAGGCATGTGTTTCGCTGACCCACATGAAGAAATATGTTTGCTTTAGCATCCTCATTGAGAAAATATTTACAAACAGATTATCTTGTGACAGTAGGCTGAGATACACGTGCGTCAAAGATTTGATCACAAGTTCCTCAAAGTTTTGCTGCAGTTCAGCATTTCTAAGGTAAAATTGTCCAAATATTTTGTGATGTAAATAATTAGAATATACATGTAAATGAAAAAAAAGTCAGGGAATGTTGTGGTCAGACTGATTCAATAAGGTTATCACTCATTTCATGTCCTTTGTAATTTTTTCTCCATCATTGTCATCATATCCTCAGAGGGGATGGTGAGGCTGGTGCAGGCCCCTGATGGAGCTAAGATATTGGTTGTAGTGGTTTTTAATGAAGGATGCATGGATGTAGCCAGGGACAAGTTAGGTCATTATTATGTACCCTGCCTTTCCAACCCTATAAAAGTTGGCAACCCAGCTTGGTCACTCATATATTAAAAAAAAGTCTTGCTCCACCACTGGCAGGATATGATGAAGGTGTGAAAGACTAAGCCCTGCTACTGGTGCTACCCTCAGACTTTCTGTTTAGTAAAAGTAGAGTAAAGCCCTGTCAAAATTACAAATCTGTTATTGAATGGTATCAAGTCAGTGAATGTATTTCAGGTAGGGATGCAACGATACCAATAGCAGCATCAGGTATCGGGCTGATAACACACTGAAATATTTGTACTCATACTAGTAAAAGTATGCCAATGGACCAAATCCAAGTTTTGATGTGATCCAAGCATAGGGCTGGGCGATATGGCAAAAAAAAAAAACTGATCACAGTTTACACATAAATAGTATATATATATATATATATACTATTTATGTGTGTGTGTGTGTGTGTGTGTTTTTGTATTACCCAGTCTCAGAGTTATACAGTATGTCAACCCAATGTTAGACATTGACATAACCCCATTGTCATGACGTCAAATCAACCATACACTTCATCATCATATGTTTTGATGATGTCAAGTTTTTGTTTCAACTCATCTTCAGGTTTTGGCACTCACACGTCTTTTTGACTGGGTATAAACAACACCTCTGTCAGTTCTAATGTTGGCCATAAATCAGATTTAAAAATAACTGAAGGACAGACTTAGATGTCTACCCTACGTCAGAATACAAATTCCGGACATATCAAGTTTTACCATTGTCCCAACATTATGTTACATAACCTTGTTGGTTCAGACTGATAAGGTTAAAACAAACCAAGAGAGAGGATATTTGTTTATGATACTTTTGGTCACCAGGTGGGGTAGTTCAGACTTTTGATGACTGTGCCTTTGAGTAAAGTCAGTGAAAACTCATCTTATTATCATCAAATGCTTTGACACATATTGTTGTGGTGTAATCTTTGCCTGTGACAGAAGCGTTATTGGTGAGGTTTCTTTCCTTACCTGTGCTTCCTGGTTTAGTCTCGTGCTCTCCTCACAGCATCAGTCCGCCCCTCGTGCGCAGCAGCATCCACGAGGTCTGTTCATTCAATGAGGGCGCGTGCAGAGCTCTATCATGGAGCCTTTGAGGTCCGCGTCATGGAAAAACATCCTCAGAGTGAAGTAACAAAGCTGGAAAGAGATGGATGAAAACTGTCTACCTGAGCCTAAGTACCTGCTGGCTTTTGTGAAGAAACTTAAAGAAGTGTTTGACGTGTGTGACGGAGACTCAGACGGTCTCATTCACCGTGAAGAGTTGGTGCAGCTGGGTTCACAGTTTGGTGAAGAAGAGCAGGTGAGAAGGTGGACCTCACTTTCTATAGCATTCAATTTTTAGAGCCTAGGCTTCGCCACGTGCCCTTATTATCATTATCCTAAACTTTGCAAAGTACTTGCAGCTGTCTTGTGTCTTGAGAAGATTTAGTTTTAGGATTTTTGCAAGATTGCATGTCGTACTCTTTATTTTGAACACAGTTTCTGACGCATATGAGGCTTTGCTCGATATGGAGTCATTGGTGTTGCAGAGAAGCTTCCTAAAGTTTTCATCTTGGCCCTTCACTGCAATGGGAACTGAGGTTATAGAGGAGTCCAGCAAACAATTTGACCTACCTCTCCCGATGGTTTTTTGTTGTTGTTGTTGTTGTTGTTTTTTGTTAGGTTCAGCATAATTTTCTAGTTTTAGTATTCTAAGTCTGCTTGTGCAGAAAAAGTGACATGTTTACAGTGCATTTACTATATAGGTGTCGTGTGAAAGTTTTGTACCTGCATTTTCCATTTATCTGTAATAGCACTTTATAAACTGCCTGGACAAAAAAGTGGCCACCTGGATTTAACTAAGCAAAAGAAATGTCCTGAAAAAAAAGTCCTGAAAGATTGTGACCGTTGATCACTTAAACATTTGACCTAATCAAATGGAAGAAAAACAACAGTAGAACTCAGGAGTGTGTTTGATGGTAAAAGTAAGAGCATTTCCACATGCAAAATGTGAGGGGAACTCAATGGATTGGAATTGATCAGCTGTGTAGCCCTAAAAAAACAGCAACACATAAACAGTAAGGCTAACTGGGAAAAAAAGGCTTCAGTTTGCTAGGGAGCATAAAGATCAGACTCAGGAGGAATGAAAGAAGGTAATGTGGTCTGATGAGTCCAGATTTATCCTGTTCCAGAGTGATGGGTGCATCAGGGTAAGACGAGAGGCAGGTGAATTGATTCACCCAACATGCCTTGTGCCAATTGTACAAGCCTGTGGGGGCAGTGCTATGATCAGGAGTTGCTCCTGTTGCTCAGATCTAGGTTCAGCAACATTATGTGTCCAAATAATGAGGTTAGCTGACTACGTTACCACTGAATGACCAGGTTATTCTGTCAATGGATTTTTCCCCTTTCTTTTTTTGAGTTGTGGTACTTCAGCATCAAACCCCTTACTGCCTTAATGAATTTATAATCATATTTTAAAAATTATGTTTTGGGTTTTTTTTGCATTCGTACACACGCTAGATTGAGTAGAGACTGTGAATTTGAAAATATAAAACATACAACATACATATACATATTCTGTGCAGGTCTGTAAAAGTGAAAAGCCCTCCACCTTGTTTTATTATTTTTCATTTTTAAAGAAAAACTCTTGATTTGAAGTCATTTTCCACTATGAGATTTCCAATAAGCCTCAGTCAGGTTGATGTTTCACCCAACCGATCAGGAAGTTGGGACAAACTTTCAGGGCAGTTTTTGTCTTTTATTAAAGCAATAAAAGCCACAAATTGCTCATGTGCTTTAGTGACTTTGTCTCCTCCTGAGACACATCAGGTTGTTAAGCCAAATAAACTTGTATCAAGCTGAAGCCCAATGGATTGTCAAACTGTCATCTTATTGATCATCTCTGCTGGGGACATTGCTCAATCATTACTGTAAAATACTCCTGCGTGTTCTGTAACTTTTTTCATTCATAAAGCTTTGTCCTCCGAGATCTTATTGGATGTATTTAAGATTTTTTCTTCATCACATTTGTTACATCACTAGTTCTGCTGTGTGCTCGTTTCTTGTCAGGGTAACTGATCAGTGCAGTTGAGTGTCTCCCTCGTGTTGCGTTGCTCATCAGCAGGAACATTGCAGATGCTCTGATTAGCTCCTGGGGGAGACTTTTCTTACTGACCTGGGAGATGTGTTGGTAGGATGAAGTAGATGCAATTTGTCAACTCAAGAACCCATGAAGAACATGTTGCTATGGCTTGTTTAAGAACATTTTTTTTAGTTTTAATCCAGTGATTCACCCTTAAAGTTGCTGTTTTTTTAAACAAATAGAAAATTAATCAACACAGAAAAGGAACAAAACACTCATTTGATCAGGGAATCACTACACAGAATCTGCTTCATGAACCGTACTTGGCGGTTTCACTGCTCCACTGCATGTGTTGTCCTCTCGTCATTGTCCTACATGAGCAAACCCCAGCGGCTGCTTCATGACGACCTGACCTACAATTGAACACAGTAGGTGACTCTCTCTCTCTCCCAGTAGAACAGTCATATGCAAATGTTCATTCTCTCAAATAATCCTAGAGTGGCCCCCCTGACCTCTTTTTTTCCCCTTTAATTTGCCTTCAGAAAAAGGGGCCAAGTCAGAAACATAATTAGCCTCTAATCAGGCTAAAATTGAGTTTTTTTCTCTCTTTTTTTTACGAGATTTAGATGCAATCCTGGGCTCACAATTCAAACATTTTTGAAACCTATGTTATCATTTTCATCTGGCCCAGATTCATGACCTTTTCTTAGAAAGAAAAGCCTTTGAATGTAAAGTTACTCTTCATTTTATGTCATCAGTTGCTATCGTAATATCTCAACCCTCCAGAGTTTTATTAAACTCCTGTAGTTCTTTTCATTTCAGTCACAAACCTTTGCTAAATTTAGTGCAGTGAATATTGTGCAGGCTGTGGGTAGTTGGCAAAATGCATAATACATTGTTCAACCTGAGTAGAAAGTCCTTAAAGGCTGCAGCCCTCTGCAGTGGTGTGAACGTGGGAGGACCATGAGTCAGTGTGCACATGCGAGGGCATGCTTTCGCTGTATCCTCTGTACAAATGTGTGAAACTACACATATGGTTTATTACTTTCACACATCCCTCAGTCCTTAATACTGGTTGAAGATGAGAGTTATCAACGGCACACGCTTTTGTGATGTGGTTTTGTGTTTTATTGTTCTGAAGGAACAAATCCAAGTACACTGAATGATTTGGCAGTAGCTCTGTAGATATTCTGAGCCTGTGTGTTGTTTTTATTTACTTACAGTAGACCAGGGGTCATCAACTACATTTGTCCAAGGGCCAACGTTTTTTTTTAACAGACACTGTGAGGGTGAGAATATATGAATAATTTGGCATATTTATTCCAAATTTATGTTAATTGAGTGTTTCTCAGTGTTAGCCCCCTCAGCCGGAGAAACATTTCTGCCTTGAAATCTGTATACTCCCATGGAGGAGGAATTATTAACCCAACTTTAACTAAACAAGAGGTGGCAAAAAGTGCATCTCTTCTTGCAACCAGTTTGTGTTTTTTTGAATTGAAGGCAGGCAATGGCACAAGATAGTTTCCAGAGGGCGTTTTTTTTTTTAACTCTGGTTGGCCAGATTTGGCTTATGCACTACCATTTAACAGTTATTGCTATAGACCATGCAATAAATACATTTTTTTTTTTTTTTACTATGGAAAAACAAGTATGATACTTAAATTTAGGAGTGGGAGGAAAAATGATCTTCATAAGTATTAGGGTTTTTTGCCTTTTTTGGTTTTTATATCAATTCTTTTGGGAATTTTCCTTTTTTTTCCCCCAACTGTAAATAGTTCATTCAACTCTTCAAAGCTTGCTTCTGAAAAGACAGTGTAAACAGTTGTTTCAAATATATTGCTGCTGAATAAATGTTAAAAATTGACTCACAGGTGATGTGAATATCCTGGGGAAATATGACTCTTGATATAGTCACTTGACACATCACCACTCAACTTTTTCACTGATGCGTGAACTGGAAATTAGAAAAATCAGCAAAACTGTAGGTTCAGAATTTAAATCGAATCATCACCCAGAAAATCATGAAAGAATCAAATAATGAGAATAGCATATTATCCCAACCCTTGTCACATGCATCCCTTTATCACACTCTGAAACTGTGCACCAGTCCAGTCTTGGTATTGGGCATCAGTCTGATATGAAATCAAGGAGTTAGATTGTAAGATTCAACTCACACCTCTGTGTTTACAGCCAGTGGGTTGGTACATTTTTACTGCACAGAGCTAAAATATCATGAAGGAAGATAACTACAGCTGCTCAGCAGTTCAGACACATTTCAAGCTTTTTTCACAGCAACTCTGATGGCAACATTGGAGATTTACTCACCACATATGTACACATTTACAATCCCATAAAATAGCCAGTTTAAATACATTTTTATTTACAAAGGTGAAAAAGCCGGAAGTTTCCGTGACATTGCACTGGTATTAGCTCGCCACATTACGTGATTGACCACATGCAGTTTTATTCTCATGGCTCTGATAGATCTCAGGCAGATATACTTGTTTACTACAAAGAAAAAACTAAATATCCTCTATACTTGGGGTTATTTTCAGAGCCATAGAAGTGCCTTACACTTTTGTACTGATGTATTTCCCTCTGTACTTTCCACCAGGTGAAGAAACTGGTCAAATGTCTGGACTGCGACTCTCGTGGGAGAATAAGCTTCAAAGACTTCTGCTGTGGCGTCTTCACTGTGAAAGGTCAGAAGGCGCTTCAGTGTGGTTTCTGAAGGTGTCTGTGAGGGAATGTGTGAATGCTTGACTATTTCTGGTGTTTCTGAGGGTATGCTTGATAAGAAAGTGTTAGAAATAAGAAATGAAATCATCGCGAAGAGAAGGTGAGAACACTGTGGTTTTGAAATAATTGTGTGACAGGCTATATTTCAGTTTCTATCAACAATCTGCTGTGGCCAAATGATTTTCTCGAACATTACACATGTGCCCGTTTTAATCTTTCTGTTGATTGTGGAGATAATTCTGCTTTTCAATTTTTATCTTTCTTGAAATTATTCAGTGAAAAAGTGCTACGCCACCTAAAGAACCAAAACCGTGTGTTAATTAAGTGAAGCCCAGTAATGTTAGCCCATTTATTCACGGGTGTTGAAATCACATTCATGCCACTCCATCATATTTCCTCACTCACCGTCCTCTTTTCTTTGTTTTGTTTTGTGAATGAGTCTTTTAAAACCAGGTCAGTTTATCCACAACAGTGGGCCGACGCAAACCAGGGCACAGGAAGGGGCCAGTTCTGGTTCAACATTGTTCAGAAGTTGTTAGAGCTGACTTGGCAATAATAATAAGATATTCAATAAAGACTGTGGTTTGAGTTCATTACATTTTTTTATAAAACCTGTGCCATGTATGTACCATCTATTTGACTTACATTACACCAAAGAGAAACTGGTCATCTAAAAATCCCCCTATGTGTTTCCCCTAATCACTGCATCATTTATACAGATCACTGGTTAATTCTTATTTAGCTGTAGCTGTAGAGCAATAACCTCTGAAAGATAATCTAAGTAGTGTGTTGTTGGATAATTACCTAGATGTGTCTGGTCCTCTCAGCCTTACGAAGCCTTTTGACAAGTTTGGGTCTATTGTTAAAATTTCTATCAACCCAAGCTTTGCTTAACACAGCTTTCATGTTGTTGTTTTTTCCTTCAACATCTTGTTTAAAGATTCAAAGCTTGTCTTTCAAATACCTGCTCAGCCACAGACAGAGGACTGACAGTAACTAGTAAATCAAGTGTAGTATTTCCAAGATGGTTATTCTCTTTAAAAGGCCTGGGAAAAAGTTTAATTCACATCAGTTTTAACAAATTTATTGATCTGTTTGCAATTGAAAAATGCTCCCACCTACCCCAGCTTTGTTTGCAAAACCCTTGGGGTATTCTTTTATATTTGTCTTTGTTTCTTCCAAGGGTTTGTGTTCAGAAATATAAAACAAGACTCTCATACAAGAGCTCATAATTAATCTTTCGTACAAGTTTTATCTTCAAGAGTGTGCATGTTTTTGTTCCATTGTTGACCTACTGTTGAACTTTTCAGAAAGGCTTTCTTTATCCTTATCTCTTAATGAAAACTCTCTTAAGGAGAAAAGAAGTGTTGAAATAACAGGAAGTCCTAAAAAAGTTTGTGGTGAGTCATGTAAGCTTCTTGTCTTTGCAGGTTATGTCGGGGTCCTAAAAAAGAAAAATGGGGCACAGTTCATCACAGAGAGCAGCTACGAGGTAAGTTCTTAATTTCTTTTCCTAAAATGAAGATCTGAATCATAACACTTCTCAGTCCAGAGGTGTATGGGAGTGAAACTTGTAACTTAAGTCCCTGGAGTCTGACTCTCTTCAAATGATGAAGTTTTCAGACAGGTGGAGGACTAAGTAAAGTGTACAGCGATAAATATGCAAATTAGCAATAAACATGTAAATAACTTACTCTCACTGTGTTTTGCCAGCAGTTGGATGAATTTTACAGAAGCTATGCTAAGGCTGAAAACAAAACAAGACCAACAACTATGTACTGCTGTGCTCATAAATTTTAATACCCTGGCAGAATTCATGATTTTTTGGCCATTTTTCAGAGAATATGAATGATAATACAAAAACCTTTCTCTCACTCATCATGGTTCGTGGTTGGGTGAAGCCATTAATTGTCATAATGTTTACATACCCCAATTCTTAATACTGTGCATTGCCCCATTTAACATCACTGACAGCTTCAAGTCTTTTGTGGTTGTTGTGGATGAGGGTCTTTGTTATCACAGATGATAAAACTGCCCATTCTCCTTGGCAGAAAACCTCCAGATCCTGTAAATTCTTGGGCTGTCTCATATGACCTGCAGGTTGGAGGTCTCCCAGAGTGGCTCAATGATATTGAGGTCAGGCAACCGAGATGGACTCTCCAGAACTTTCACTTTTTTCTGTTGTAGCCAAGGACAGGTCAACTCGGCCTTGTGTTTTGGTTCATTGTCATGTTGGAATGTCCAAGTACGTTCCCTGTAGAGCCTCTGGGCTGATGAATGCCAATTTTCCTCCAGTATTTTCCGATGACATGGTGCATTCATTTTTCCATCAGTTTGGACCAAGTTTCCTGAGCCTTTGCAGCTCACACATTCCCAAAATATCAGTGATCCACCTCTGTGTTTCACAGTAGGAATGGTGTAACTTTGATAATAGGCTTTGTTGACTCCTCTCCAAATGTTTTTTTGGTTGTGGCCAAGAAGTTCAGTGTTGGTCTCATCACTCCAAATGTCTTTGTTACAGAAGTTTCGAGGCTTCTCTCTGTGCTGTTTGGGGTGTTGTAAGTATGTGTGCTTGTTGTCAGGCTAAAATCATCAGGGTACATAAACTTTTGATCAGGGTCATTTTTGAAGTTTCTGTTGTCATTATGATTAAAAAAGAGTAAACACAGTTGTTTGACAATAAATGGCATCACCCAATCCACCAACCCTGAGTGAAAGAAAAGTTTTTGTGTTATCACTCATAATCTCTGAAAAAGGGCCAAGAAATCATACATTTTGCCAGGGTATGTAAATTTATGAGCACACCTGTAATTGTAGGTGTGGCTTGTACTTCACTGTTTTGGCCACTGAGGGGCAGTGTTGAGATGCATGTGGAAGTTGGGCCTGCAGCAGAGACAGTAGATGGTAAAGTGAGGAGTGAGTAATACACTGAAGTTTGAAGTCATTACAGACGGCATTGATGATTGGTTATTTGATTACATTGTTTGAATGTTTAAACTAAATTATTTTCTTCAAGTATTTGCTAGAAACAGATAGATTCTCTGACTCATACTGGCACACAAGCGCCTTGAAATGTCTTACATCACATCTAACCCAGAGGAGTGATACCAAGGTGTAACATGTGACACATTTCATAAAGGTCTCTTGGGACATTTTCTACTCTGTACATAACACTCCCTCCAGCATGAGTATCATGGACAACTAGCAAAGTGATGTTTGTGTAGCTCCATGCTTAAGAAATGTGTCGCAGATTATTTTTGCAACAGTTTGCATCGACATTCTTTTTTTTAACATTTGTTTGTCCTCTGACCTGATTCCCAGGTTTAGAGAAGTAGAGAGTCCTATCACTGCCTGTGGTTCAGTGTAACATTTCACTTCACCAATAGAGAAGTGCTCTTGAAATATTCAGAACTGGTGAAATGCAACACCATCTCTACCTACTGCATCTCTGGAAGGCAGCACAAAACACTTCTCTGTTTTGGAAATGCTGTCTCATTTGTGCACTTCCTCTCCACATGGCGCTTATAAATGAGTTTCTGGTAGCAGCAACACTGTTTCATATTCCAAGAGCAGTGTGAGCTGTAGAACAAGATTAGTTTTCATCTGCTCGTTATTTCTTCGGCACAGCAACAGGTAAGTGTTGCAGGAATGGCTTCAGTTGTGTTTGGATGGATGTAAAGTCTTTGAAATGACAAAGAATTCACACTCAGGGCAGCTAACTTCTTTTGACATGGCTAATGCTGACGATAAAAGTGATCAGAGGGTAGAAAAGAAACTACTGCATAGTACCAGTGGGATTTTTATGTACCTCACATTCAAGTTATTACAATACCAGAATATGTAAACTGTGATACCACAGGAAAGAAAATTAACACTACGAGGCACCAGAAAATGATTAGTTTCTTGTTTTTGATCATCAACTGACACAAAGTTTTGGTGAAGAAAAAGTCACTCTACACAGACCAAAATCTGCTGTTAACCCAGATGCAACATTTTCACATGCATCAGGGCCTTTACCAGATGTAGGTCATTTGCACGTCTGGTCAGACTGTGCCATCCGTCTTAGCTGTAAAAAAGCTGGTCCGAAAAAGAAATTTAAATAAACACAAACTTTCCACCACCCCTATGTGTATTTTAGCAAATCAGTTTATCTTCCTGTTTTTGAATTTTCTTTAAATTAATGTGTAGAATAATTGTTCATAATCGAGCGGAGGTTTTGGGTGTTATCTGAGAAGTGAGAGCTTAGACGGCATTGACTCATTTTATCACTGTTTTATGGCTAAATTACAACACAGCCGTCTGCCATCCAGCTCCGCTCCGCCGTGTCACAGCACCTGATCGTATAGGTTTTCATATGAACATAACGAGTGGGGACACGCCAGTCAGCAGGTTTGAGGTTTTTACAGCCCAATATCAATGAAGTTAAGTTTATCAATGGAGTGAGGAGTACGGGAACTTCTTGGTCTCTTGACTCCTGCTGTCTGTCAGTCATGTGGCATGGACTGAACACGCAGCCAGTGTGAGTTGACAAAACCCGCCAACACACACCTAAGTGGAGCTGGACCGCAGATGTATATGTGTTGTATTTCAGGCATTTCTCTTTTTGCAGTTGGCATTAGTCATTGTGAAGTGTCGTGACCTGTAAACAGGTCCCAGGTCAGGACTAATGGATATATTGTCCTGATCTGCTCTGTCCCTCCACCTGGAGCTGACACAACTGTGACAAGTGTATTTTTATCAAGAGCTTAATGGATCTCTCAAAAAGTCTGTGTTTTCTGACCTCTGAATGGGGAGAGTTTTTGTCTGTGACAGAGGGTGGAGTAGAGGGACACACAGCAGGAAGGTAAAAGCCTTTCTCTGGCTTTAAGCTCAACAAAACCTGGTGCGTGTTCTCATGAGGATGTTTTCTAAGGGAAAAATTGAAAAAAACATCCTCTCTTTTTTCAGTATTTTTCCACGTGATTTACTCTACTAGCAGTCCTCCTCTTTACTTTATTACTTTGTTGATTGACTGCCGCTGCTCTGTGTCTCTGTCTCGCTCTGTTTTTATCTTGTTTGCTTGCAGCAGCTTCTGGTTTAAATTTTAGTGTATGTCTGCAATTTTGTTACGAAGACTTCTACTGTTGAATGTGAAAATACTGACTTCAAAAACATTGTCTTGTGAAAGCGTATGGTATTTAATGGTTACATGGTTCTTGTGCAGATATTGTTATTTGTAGGATTGAGACAGTTCAACCTATCTCTGGAGGAAAAAGTCTGGTCAGAGAAACGAGTTGTGGTGTTTCCTGCTTAAAATCAGTATGCAGTCTGTCTCTGTCTTATCAGTCAAATGGAGGTCTGTAGATAACCTCTTTTTATCCTAGTTCCACTTTACAGAAGTGTATTCTCTTTCCTTGGATGAAACTCAAAGCCCAATTTATCCAATGAAGATTTATGACCCTAAGAAGCTCAACTGTTTGGGTGCTTGGTGCCCCATTGTGGAAAAAATGTTGTGGAGGAAAGTTGAGTTGCCATAGCAAGTGGAGAGAGGAATCCCTGAGCTCCCCAGGGCACATAGCTCTGCAGAGGTGTCTGTGTGTGTGTGTGTTTGAGAGATAGTGTGTGTCGTAGAGAGGAGAGAATGAAGCGGGAAAGGTGAGAGGTGTCTCATTATTGCAACAGACGTAGCAGGAGGGGATTTATTAGCTTGCTCTCTCGGCTGCCTGAGTTCACACACTGAGATGCACACAACACACAGACAGAGCCCCACTCCTTCACAGCCTCACACACATGAATACATGTTTACATTCACATAGGGGAAGACTGCATGTGTTGGGATGAATTTTTGGCACAGAGCATCTGGAAGAGGATGTGGAGTATATATATCCTGTGTTTGCCTGTCTAGGTGCAAATTTGTCCATCTTTTTATGCATTTCAGTGTCTTGCCCTAGATTTTCTGCTTAGAGGTGAAAAATGGACACATAGTGGATCACAGCAAAGAGGTCTCCTATTAAAAAAACAGCTTGTAAATGTAACTGTGACTTCTGTATAGATGGATCCATGAATTAATTTGTCTTGTTCAGAGCCATAAACATAAAAAACATACTGCAACCTCATGAATTTATAATGTGTAGCATGTGTGGTAGCAATGCGTGTATTCAGCTGATGGAAAGCCACATTTACATTTATACTGAGTCATCTCAAAACTTACCTGGAGACCATAAGTGCACCAAACACTCTTTTTTAGCTCTATGCTTTCACTGCAGTTACTCCTGAGGGAAACATCTTGCACTTTAGCCACTAAGTGCTACACTGTGCTGCCCTCTAATCCTTGACATCTTGTGTAAGGGGGAGACGTACTTGTGAGCTGCAGGTTGGCAGATTTGATCAATTTTCAGTCTCTATCTCCACTGGATGTGTTCAAGCAGAGAATTTGATGTTGCTGATTGCTGCTTCAGAAGCTGGGGAAATAAGATTTGCAACCAAAAATATCTGTCCTCTTTGAAACTGGTGACCTGCGAGTTCAAAGAGCTGTTGAGAGATTTTCCCAAACCTCATCCTCAAAATATCTGAAAACTGTTTGGCCCTGATTTGCTCAGCATTTTGTGGGAAAATAATGAATAATTAAATAATTGTTGTCCTCTCATTGAAAAACAGTATTATTTTTCTCCTCTCTGTCTCCAGCAGGAATCATTCAAGCTCTTTTCGTCTAATCTGTTCCCCTGCTTCTTCTCACTGTGCTTCTTCATCTACCGCTGGTCTGATCTTTGAAAACAGATTACTTTGTGTGTAGATGTGAGTGTGTTCAGAACTAAGGTCAGACATCATCTTCTTACCCTCATTTCCATTTTTCATACCCTGCTCTAGTTTAGTTTCATTCCATGTGCACCTGATGAGAGCAAATCTCTAATATAAATATGCCATCACTCCATCCCTCTGCCGCTTTTCTGTCTGTCTGCTACAGTTTTCAGGATTCACTTTCATCCAACGCCTTGTTCCTCTTGCTACGATCCACTCAACTATCCCCTTGCATGTCTACATCTTGTTCTTTCTCCTTTGATTCAGCTCTCTTTTCCCCTCTACCATCATGCTTTTCTTTCTCTTCCTCTCCCTCCTTCCACAGTAGCACTTCAGATGAACAGTGAGGAAGAGACTGCTCTGTCAGCCTCTGCAGTCATTTCATGGTCCGATTTAAAAAGTGAGATGTGAGAAAAGAAGGCCTCCAAATTGAGAATCAAAGAAAGCTTTGTTTTAGTGATAACATAGTGGAAACAATGGAGAAAAAAGAAGGAAGAGACAACCAGAAAAAAAACACAGAGGCAAAAGTTGTTGTTCACTGTTGTTCCAACAACGAACCAATTGAAGATCTTTTAAAGTACATACAGTATCTTTTACATCTTTCACAGTATGCTGCTGTGAATACTTTGAATGTTTCTTTCACAAACCATGATATGACACTTCCTCATGATAGCTATCAATATGTCTTCCTCAAAGCTGTTTGAGGGCTGTAAGTTAGGGAAGTAACCTTTCAACTAAAAGTCAAAGCAGTTTTGGCCAGTCATTTCTGGTGCCTTCATAAACCAGCAATTCACCATGGTTGATACCCCGCTGATGTTTGCATTTTGACCTCATAGCTAATACAATATAAGTCTCCGTCCCGTCAGAAGACAAGAGACATAGACCCTGATAGATTTCTGAGGGTGTATTGTTGCATCCTGCATCCAGATGTCCAGATTAGATTTTCAAAGTACCGTATAGACTTAAGGGGTTGTCCACACTTGGACTAAGAATAAGTTCAACACTCCGAAAACGACTTCGTTTCCCCTCACACCACCTTTGTCCATTGCTCCTGAAGGTGTGAAAACATGTAGATATATTTCCTGGAGTGTTGTTTGATGCTGCATTAGCACAGGAACAAAAAAGCCGATTGGCCTGCATTTCTGTTTAGAAGCTCTTGTGGCCATGAAAATTGTGACTGCCGTTCTCTTTCAGAAAGATAAACAAAAAGTTGATATAATGGCCTTTCCAAAATCTTAACCAGACATTCATGTAGGCTCCCAAAATCATATTTTACCATTTGACAGTAGTTGAGCGGAAATTATTCCCCACTTAACCATCCTCTAACAGATCTGCAAAATACAGATGATCAAAGCCATCACATGTCCTTCTTTTGGTTTGGTATGAATGAAACTAGATCTTAAAAGTATGTGTTTATGTGCAAGGCACTAAAGGACTTGGCTCAGAGGCCCCAAAGCCACAAACTCACCTCCCACCAGACACATATTTCCAAGGTTTTTCATAAACACATATTTCAAAGATGTTTTTTTAAACCACAGAGCTATAATCAAGCCTGGACAGCTAGGTTTGAAGTAAAGATACGAACGCTGGAGCAGACCCCAGGGACTGCATGGTGCCTTCATGTTTCTGCAAAGGAAAAAACTCAGTCAAAATTCAGTAACCTTTATTTTAGGTCGAGTGATCAGCACTTGATATGACAAACTGAGCAGCTTCTTGAAAGGCCTGAATAGATTACATCTCCTAGAAAGTCATTAATGTATTTTTTATCAAAAGACTGGCAGAGTACTGAATGGCTTTTCTTCTTGTGAATATTGCCAAGTACATAAATAGAGGGAGAAACACTTGTCCATAAAAACAGTCAGAAACTTGCAAATGTATACTAATTGTTTGAATTCCACTCATCAGTCGAGTCTTGTTTTTGAGAATAGCAACTGTACGTCCAACTTTTTTTATGAATCAGGTTTATAAGAGCTTGATGATTTGTAGAGGTTGACTCGAACATATTGAGCAGTATTAAGACAATTGTGTATGTTTGTGATGTTCTGAATATATCCTGAACCAACACAAGAAACTCTGACTGTTTAAAAAGCCTCACAGTTGACTGATAAACCTGCTGACAGCCATGAACAAAACAAGAACTGTGATGTCGTACAGTATAATGTGATCTGATGGGACATTATGACAGGCTGTCTTCTGGATTTACCATTAGGCCTGTGATCAGAGGACAGTGCTGGCAGAGCCGTTCTCACACATTGACCTTGAGCTTTTTGAGCTGCTGAGGTTAAATCACATGTGAAATTTCATTTAAGAAGGCCCTCACAAAAGAGCTTTGCTCAGTGTGAAATAAAGCATTGATATGTTTTACTTTGAGCATATTTAAGCAAGTGAAGCCACTGGTCCTTTCGAAATATGCTGTAACATCTTTGAAATGTTTTGAGGATTTTGGGGAAGGTTTCCCTGGAACATTTACATAGTGAATTAAAAACCACAGGGCTCCTGAGTATACCACTCTTATATAAATTAACCCAGCTCAAAATGTAAGGGATTTTGTGTTTTGTAGATTATTTCTTTGTTGTAACAATACTTCTTGGAATAAATCCAGTTCCACTAGAAAACTTTTTTATTTCTCTCTTAAATGTTTCCACAATTTTTTGAGGAACGCATCTGTGCATTTATTATTTCACGAGTTCTGTGCATTTCTTATGTAGGTCTTTTTTTTTTTAATTGATGAATAGGCATGGGGGAGGTGGCGATAAGTTTTGTGGTTAATTTGTAATGTTTCTTATCATGTACATCTTGTTATCTGCTATTTGATGCCTTGAGTTTCCCTTGGGATCACTAAAGTATCCATCAGTCTATTTGTTTATACATCTGTCCATCCATGTGAGATTACCACATGACCACATGACTCCAAAGAAAAGTTAATGGCAGAACGTGCTGTTTGGCATTGGCAGAGAAGATTTGGCAAATTTTCTCATGGGTGCAACCCACATAATTAGCTGCTCATCCCACAAATGCATGTGCCTTACAAATGTCTTTTAAAAGAGAAATAAAAAGGCTTTCCAACTGAATGAAATTTAATTCTAAGAAGTATTGTTGCAACTAAGAAAAAAGTTGTGCTAAGCTAATTCTATTGAGGTATCTCTGATATGGTTCGCTGCAGGGTTATCATTTTTGGCTTCACTGTAACACGTATTATTATCTGGACAGCAAACTGACTGCTTAGATGTAAAGTAGACAACAGAAAAGAAGTGTGCATGTGAACCCATTAACTTTATCTACCTCAGTTGTAGTGGGAGAGGAGAAAAGAAAAATAACGACAAAGGAGATGTTAGAGGAAGAAATCCTGGCAGTGAAAGGAAAAGGCAACTGCAATAAGATAGATGGGTTGAGTGTGAGCTGATGGATGTGAAGGAATGAGAGTTTGGAGCAAGATAATAGTGGCAGAAAAAATGCAGACAATGAGGGAGAGTCTGAGGAGACAAGAAGAGAAAAACGACAATTGCATAGAAAAGATAAGAGATGGATGAAGGGAGCCAACAGAAATCGGATAACCAAAACTTTATCTAATTTATTAATGAAGGAGCCACTTAGCCTCTGGTTTTGAGTGATGGGGATTATTAGTGAAGGTGACACTCATCAGACCTTGTTTCTACATTAGTGGACAGTCTGCACCCTCTCTGCAGATGGTAGCAAGAAGAGGTCATGTGACCAGATTGAGTTGGGGAGGAAAACTGGGGATCATTTGCCCCAAAAGTGACGGACATATGGTCAACATATTATGCTTCATAATTATGCTTTAGTTCATTGAGGATGTTGAATTTCTATTTCATGTTATTTGTTTCTAATCTGTTCAGTGTTTGAGGTTTATGTGACAGGTCAGAGGGAAGAGATGGGTTAGTGCACTGCTTAACCTCATCAGGTTAACATCTGAAGTGGATTTTATTATTAAAAACTAGCTGTTTGCAAGAAGGAAAACTTATTTTGAGCTTTTTATATTACAGTGATACCAATCTGTTTTATGAATTTGCCACTGAGTCCTGCACAATCCACAGATTTCTGTGACAAATTTATCTGTCCTTCTGCTTGATGAAAAACTCTTTATGTGCATTCCCAGAATTTCCAAAATTGTTCACATGTTCTCAGTAAGCCTGATGCAGCTTTGTGGAAAGTATGCTCAATCGATCACAGTGCTGCAGTCAGAGTTGCAAAATCCCTCTCTCTCTGTTCAAGTAATGACTAATCAATACATGTTATCAATAATGAAATGCATTAACATGTTGCTTAACACCAGACAAGGTGCCAAAATTCTCCCCAAGGTGCATCATTAGGTTTCCTTGCTTGTTTAATTTTCATTTTCCATTTCCAAATAGAGCCATTAAAAATGTTTGATGCGTACTTTGGCACTGGTTCGTGTTTCTATTGTCTCAGTTTTACATCAGAACCCCAGAGGATTGGAAAAGCACACACAATAGGCTGATTGGAAAGGAGGGGAATTATATTTTGTTTATTTGGAAGAGCACAAACATTGCTGCCGCACATTTTTTGGCAGTCATGTCTGTGGCTCAGTTGGTTAATTAAACTTTTGAAAGACTTTCAGAGAAATGCACTTACACACATGCACACATACGCACACACCCGCACACACATGCACGCACGCACGCACACTCTCTGTCTGGAATAGAGACAAGGCGCAGCAGAGTCCAACCAATAACAGTCAAGGACACACCAAGCAGACATGATTATCCTGTAACTCTGTCGCTATAAGGCAGGACTGCTAATGACCAGAAACATCACAGCCATAAATCTCCCATGATTTCACTGGCAAACAGCGTCTTCAAATCTTGCATTCAACTATCCATGAGCAGACTTACTGTTATCTACACTAAAATCTCAGAGAAAATTCTTATTTTTCATATTTTAGACCACCAGATCCTCCCACTTCTCTCTTTTTATCTCTCATTTCACTCTCATCACTTTAAAGTCAGACCATAGAGCAGCATTTCAAGCACAAAAACACCCAATAATTCTGTTTCAACTCTCTGATAAATGATACTTTTCACTGGCTTTTTATTGCCTCAGATGGCCCCATCGTGGTGATGTAAGATGTGTGTTTGATTTTGTTTTCCAGGCAATTTCTTCTATACTATTTAAATCCCACTCACAGTATTAACACCTCCATTGGTGGACTTTTTACAGATATGTTCTCGCCGGTGATGCTAGTATATTACATTAGGATACATTGTGAGCTGGAGTTAGTGTTGTGAGAGGAATAAATGAGAGCAAGGCTGGTGTCAGAGAGGAAGAGGTTTCATGTGTATTTTTGTTGTTCCTGTTTCACTAGATCTCGTGTAAGTCTGCCTGGCCTCATTCTGACTTTGAGCAGCATTTTACTCGCTCCTCATGTTCCTGTGTGAGTGTAAATATGTGTGTGTGTGTTCCCTCTTGGTCCAGACAGTCTGCTGGTAGATAGAGGTCACCTCCTGCCAGGAGCATCTGGGCAGAGAACACGAAGCATGGACTCTTAAACACACACACACATACACATACTACTGCACACAAAACATATTCTCTTATATATGGACTTAGATGTAGTTGCACAGGCATATAAGTCATTTTAACCTTGAACTGGACCTTCATTCATATTAGTTTTTTTCACTTTTGCCTGAGGAAGTTTAAATTTTTTTTTACATAACTGTTTCGATAGATGGGCAGAATTTTGTGTTTTAAAATATGCTTTAAGAGGATGGTACAACAAAAACTGAAAACAAAAAGTAAGGAATCTGTGTTTGGTGGATTATTTCTTTATTGTAACAATGCTTTTGGCAAACAAAGCCGGTTTCCCTACATTTAGATCGTGCCAAATTGTAAAGAACATAGATTGCGCATGTGAGGTACACCCATGAAAAATTTGCCAAATCTTCTTTCCCAATGCCAATCACCTTATTCTGCCATTGACTCTTCTTGATGTATTTTATCATTGAAGTCTGAAGAAACAAGGGACTGTGAGGACTGTCTAAGTGATGTTGAAAAAGTCTTATATCTAAACATATGCCTGATAATATTCTCCAATTTAAAATGAGGTTATCAGCATAAAAAAAGGTTATTTCTAAATGTTAATTCCTAGCTTCCCAATCAGGACTGGACAAGTTTGATTGGACTGGATTGACTTACAGTATGCAGGAGTCTCAATAACAATGCCACGCCAGCTGACAGAATTTAGCACTGAGAAGAGGGATCTGTGTTTTTCTCCACTGAAAACGATTTCTGTGATTTATTTAGTAGCAGTATTGGAAAAAGGAGCTGGACTTTCTGACATAAAGAGAATAGAAGAGCTGAAGAAAGCTAAACAGGAGAGTGATAGAGCATAAGATAAAGGCTAAGACACAAGCTAAAGGACTAAGGAGCTAAAGACTAAAAGAAGGGTTAAGCCGTTTGTGATAACGTTCATTCCAGCACAGATAGAGCAGATATACTGTATTGATTTGTTTAACCTGAAAGTCTATCAATAAACTGAAGGGCCAGGTTATGTTAGCTCTGCAGGGCATAACCAGGATTGGCGTGTTAAAAAGACAGTTTGTGCAGGCTGAAGAGAATCACTGCAGTCCACTTCAAAGAGATTCTCTTCACAACCACTTTTAACCAACAGCCGCTGTAGCGTGTGGAAGAACCATACACACCCACAAAAGCCTGACACCTCCTTATGCAGGTCACCAGCCGTGTCACACAACATTGTTGGGTGGCATCCCATTCTTCAACACGCATTTGTTGCAAGTCAGCTAACATGGTTGGGTTGGGCCCTATGGCACGAATAGCACACCCAGGCTGATCCCACAAGTGTTCAATGTGGTTGAGGTTTTATTGCCAAGACGCCTCTTTAGAAACAAAAAAAAAAACAAAAAAAAAAAACACCGAACACAAATTACCACGAAAATCTAGCTAACTTTAATTGAACCTTTCAAAGGATCTTTATCTACTACAGCTCACAAACGGCCTAATTTTAGAGATGCATCCAGTGCAGGGGTCTCAAACTCTAATTACCTGAGGGCATCCAGTCTTGTCACTTAAGGTCTTCTAGAAAGAAAGAAAAGTGAGGAAATGTTCAACTGTTTGAACAAATATGCGTCTCAACAGGAACTATTTCACAGTCATATTTAGCTTTTCTTTTTAAGTGCTTGGACATCACTAAGTCTTGACCTTTTCTCTTTTCTTGCTTTCTAGAATACACTTTGTTGTGTTGACAACTCTTCCTTTAGCTGTGCAGCTTGTTTCTGTTCATCTTCCTCGTACTTTGCATACCGCTCCACATGTATGGTTAAATAATGACTCATGAAGTTATGCACCTTAAAAATTGCAACTTTCTTTTTGCATGTAAGACAGGTGTGGTTCCCCTTGAACTCAAAAGAAATAATCATCCTCCCACTTTTGCAGCATCCCTCCGTGTCTGACACCAACCTTTCTTTCTGCCTTTGAAAAATAAATCTTGATCAAACAGCATGTCAAAATATTGGTTTGTTTTCTTCTGCTTGGTGCCTTGTGATGGTTACGCTGTGTTCAAGGTAAGATCAGAAATCAGATACTTCTTTCCTGGTCATAACAGCAGACCAGGTTATGAAGTCAGCGGGGAGAATTTCACTATAAATTCACACCAAGTGGCAGGTCATGTCTGGCCCACGGTCTGTGAGTTTGAGACCCCTGATCTATAGGTCTGTTAGTCTCTGGATGCCACACCTCCAGACTTCGTGTTATACTTCGTGTTTGTGCTTAATCAACTTTTCGCTCCTCAATGTCTGTCGCAGTAGGAGCATGCTAATCTCTTTTGGCTCTTCCTTTTGTGATGACACCCCCGAGTAACACTCTGCCTCACCATCACTGTCAGCTTCTAATTTCTAAAGAACTTCCTTGTCTGCCTGCAAACCCCCTGTCATCATTTCCTGTGCTATCATGAAGTGCAGACAGACACAAAAACACATTAACTGACTCAGCTTTTATGAAACCAAACAGAAAAATGGTGATGTTCTCAAATAATGGAAGAATCAGAAATGTCAAAGTAACTCATACACGATTCTCATTGTATGAAATGAAATGAAATGAAGGCTTGTCAATAAGCTGGCTAGGTTTTCACTTTCTGTTGTACTCTGAGGCCTAAGTAATTCATGAAAGAAGATTTTGTCTGTTTTTTTCTTCAGCACATATTTTCTTTTCCAGCTCTGCTGCTGGCCTGTATGAAAAAAAGGAAATCAAACAACATTTGGGTCTTTGCACTGGTAGAAAAACACATTACCCTTCTGCCATCTGTTTGCCCCCAGTATTATTAAATAGAATAATTACCCCTCTCCCTCTTAATTTCTGTCCCATCCTTGGTAATTTGCTGCCATCTCTCATCCCTGTTTTCCCCCTGACTCTTACTGGAGGTCTGTGAAAAGCTCTGCCGTCCATCCGTCTGGCTTATTATCCATAATTAGTGTCCAGACCTTATCTCCTTCTCCTCAAAGTGGAGACACTGAATGTCTTGCTGCTGCACTGCTGCCCCAAACCTCTCTCTCTCTCTCTCCCTCTCTCTCTCTCCCTCTCTCTCACTGCCTCCAAAATCTGAGCCAGCATTTATCTTAAGCGGCTGAAGGCTGTGTGTAGCTCTGCATGCCAGTTCACTACTCTCATTAACACCCTTCTTTTTCTATTTTTTTTCTACCCCTCATTTAATCATTGATTTCTCCCCCAGCTGCATAGATCCCCTAATACTCCCTGTTTTTCCCATGTTGTTTTATTTTGAACTTCATTTTCTTCTGTTCTTCTCACAGCCTCCAATAAGTTCCCTCAACATCTATTGTTTCTCCAGCATCACTTTCTCTTTCTTTCCCTCTCTATTTTCTCTTTCCTTTCTGCTCCCTTTCTCTTTCTGTTTGTTTAATTAGGTCGCTGATGGTCCTGTGATGTTAGGCCTGAATAGAAAAGCTGTCACAGGAGCTCAGTGCTGGATGGCTGCCTCCTCCTTCTCCCTCTTTATTTCTCCCTCTCATAAACAACAGATATACACAGTGCCACTCACAGTGGGAGTTATGGCATTGCATCACACTTGGGAGTTGAGCTCCAGAAGTGACAGGAAATTACCATAAACCTGTAAAGGATTGCATTGTTTGAGGAAATCAAGATACTTTAACACATAATATTTCACAGTTGAATGCAAATGAGTCAGGCTGTCACTGAAAATTTCTGCAAAAAGTAAAAACAAAGAGTAAGTGTACCAACTCCAAGCATTTACATTTTAGAACTACAATTATCCATTCTTCAGTTAAACCCTATGTACACTGCCTGGCCAAAAAAAGTTGCCATCACAAAAAAAAAAAAAAAAAAGGTCACACACTTTAATATTTTGCTGGACCCCTTAAGCTTTGATCACAGCCATTTGCAGTGGCATTGTTTAGATAAGCTTCTGCAGTGTCACAAAATTTATTTTCATCCAGCGTTGCATTAATTTTTCACCACTATCTTGCATTGATGATGGTAGAGTCTGACCACTGCGCAAAGCCTTCTCCAGTACATCCCAGAGATTCTCAACGGGGTTAAGGTCTGGACTCTGTGGTGGACAATCCATGTGTGAAAAAGATGTCTCATGCTCCCTGAACCACTCTTTCACAATTTGAGCCTGATGAATCCTGGCATTGTCAGTTTGGAATATGCCCGTGCCATCAGGGGAGAAGAAAGTCCATTGATGGAATAACCTGGTCATTCAGTATATTCAGGTAATTCGCTGACCTCACTCTATGGGACCATAATGTTGTTGAACCTAGACCTGAGCAACTGCAGCAACCCCAGATCATAACACTGCCCCCACAGGCTCGTACAGTAGGCACTAGGCATGATGGGTGCATCACTTCACCTGCCTCTCATCTTACCCTGATGTGCTCATCACTCTGGAGCAGGGTAATTCTGGACTCATAAGGTCATCCTTCTTTTATTTCTCCAGAGTCCAATCTTTATGCTCCCTATCGAATTGCTTTTTTTTCTGCTTTACAGGTTTCTTTGTCTTTGTTTCCTAAAGCACTGTGTTGTCTCAGCTGTGTGGAGATTAACAGCACGTTTTCAAGGCAGTTTCACACGTAACTGTTGCCTCCAACTCCCCACGGTTACGATGCAGCCTCAAAGGAAGTTCACACTTGCATAAACTGTTTCAACAGGTGCCACAATCGTCTTGTGTCATAACAAGGAGTCACACAAACACTGAAACCTCTCCAACATCACAGACAGCTCTTATCTGTTATTTCTGTGTAAAGGAGAATTGTCAGTGAAAAAGTAAGAGGTTAGGTTTGCAAGCGCTGACTTCCTGTCTCAGTACATTGGTTTTCTTTGAACTCGGCTCTGCTGGTTTGGAAGTACTTAAAAATTTCACACATTGCTTCAGGTTGGTATTGCTCTCAGTCTGTTTTACCCTCCGCAGCAGTCTCGATGCATGATTTGATTTATTGGCTCTGTGCTGTGAATCTGGCATATATGCTTCTGTTTCAATCCACTCTGTCTCATCTTACACTTTGCAACAGTTCCTATGCTGTATGAAGCATAATTATCAATGAAATATTGTGTCCGTTATGAGGCTTTCATATTTCGGTGACTCTTTGAAGTTGCCACACTGGTTAAATCTGGAATTGTTGTGACCAAGTGGCATTTGTGTCTTAGCAGAGTTGACCTTGGTCAGTGACCTCTTCCATGGTTTAGTGTGTCTTCCCCTGTCTGTCAGGCTAATTAGCATCTATTGTCTACTTGCATTGTTTCTGTGTAGCTCACATTTCTAACCACTATGACCTTAAATTAGAGGAAGTAAGAACTTCCATTAATCTAAAGATATCCAGCTGAAGCTCAGCAGAACTTCCTCTTAAGCCTGGATTGCCAGACATTACTTGACAAACTGAATATTTAAAAAAAAAAAAAATTTGTTGTGTCGGATCCTGTTGTTCTGCATTTTCTGTTTTTCAGTTATTTTAACCTTATCTCATCCTGTTTCAGTTTGCAATCAGCCCTGTTTTTCATTTTCTTTTCCTGTCTTCCTTGTTGATCCCTCTGTCGATTTCTGTCCCAGTTGCCTGTTAATGATTTGACAGATGGATGGTGGAGTCATGCATTGATCACCAGGCTTTGATTTGCTGTCGGTCACTTGTTTGTTGGATCTACTCAGCACACGACACATGAGACACTGGGTGCTGCATACGCCCCCTTTTGATACCCATGACCTTTTCTCTCTCTAAGATTGAAAAATAAAGACACACAAGCATATAACTGTGAAACTTGAACAGGCAAACTGAAAACTGAAATGAAAGTTGTCCTGTTTTGGCTAGTTCATAAATTTCCCTGACATGAATGCAAAGAAACAAAATTTTAATTCGATTTAGCATTCAGCAGCACTTAATTCTGTGAACTTGCAGAGAAATACAAGGATGACTTTAACTGTACAAGAATGTTCACCACCTGTGTTAGGATGCTATGAAATACCTTTAAATGCAGATTATATGGAAACCTTAATTAATGCTCTTGAAAAGAAAACCCAAATGTGCTCAGAAAAAAAGAACTTTTTCAGTTTTAGTTGCTTACAGTTTGTTGTTTTTCACATTTTAAAGCACAGAAGAACCAAATAACCTCTTAATGTGTTTGTGCCTTTGCACATTTACTGCATACACAAGTCTTCTACTTCTGTCACTTTGAGCTGAACACCAGCCTGAAACATGCATATCATTTTTTCAGGGTGAAGTTTAACTCTTCTTGGTCACCAGATACTCTTCTTTCAATTGTTACCATCACAATGCACATTATGTCTTTCCATAAACACACAAGTCCTCACTATGTGAAGAGAAATCAATACCTCCACATTTTTATGTGTGAACTTCCCCTGCAGGCATGACTAACCCAGTAGCCTGATTTCACTCATATTACAGCCAAACAGACTCTGACAGATAAAAGGATGTGTTCAGTAGATAGCTGCTCGTGTTTGACTTCTTTTATCTGCATGATTTTTATGTCTTTCTAGAGTCATCACATCTCACTGTATTTCAGTTTAAGCAAGTCTTGACATTTCACCAAAGATTGTTCTTTCTAAAAAATAAAGTTGGTTGAGATATTGAGTGAATTTGTCGATGTTTTGAGTTTCTGGTTCCCCTGATTAGCAGCAGATTGGCAGCACCTGTGAGCATGAGTTTGTGTGGTCAGTCGGTGTCTGTAAGAGCGTGGGTGAAAGAGCAAATTCAAGCTGATGTTGCACAAAACCAAGTTGTGGCACTGTTTGGACTGAGCCTCAGGACCATTGCACACTGAGTTTGTTTTTTTCTTACAAAAACTGAAACACGTTAAAAAGATCCCATTTTATGTCAACCAAAACTTAAGTCCATCATCATTTTTACAAAACGGGTTCAGTTTTGTGTTTTTTTCGCATCCATCCAGGTCATTTCTAGGATTGTTTGACTATTCATAGATGCCTTAGGCTTCCCCAGGTAGTCAAGCAAAAATGTGAGCCAACACAATTCCTTTAATTTTGGGCTTCTTTAGATGATAAATGAGGACATGTGAATGTTGTGTGCATCTGTGTGTGCTTACCTCTAACAAACTATCAGCTGTTGCTCAGGATCAGTTGCTCATGGTATTGCTGTTCTTTTCTTAAATTGTGTGGTTCTGTGTTTTTTGTCATAGGCAGAGAAGATTTGGCAAATTTGTATGGGCACACCTCACAAGCTCAGCTCTGCTGCTCAGCCCACAAATGCTTGTTCCTTACAAATGTGACTATATAACAGAGAAATAAACAGACTTCCCATCAATATAAGATTAAAAGCCAAGAAGCCTTGATAAAAGCAATGATCTACTTAACAAATGATGTCTTTGCTTGTTGTGCTAGACTTAGATGCTTAACGTGTGTAGCCATTGATTCATTTTGAGGTTTATCTCTACAGAGTGTGTGTGCACATGTATTGCTTCTAACACAGTGTATTTGAAAAGTGTAACACAAAAATTTAAACTTTCATGATCCACACATGCATTTTTTATACCCCTCCCAGTTGACTTGTGGGTTTTCTGTTCGTTTCTAGTCAAATTAGTTTGACATTTTCCAAGCACACATTCTCAGTTTTTCACAGGCTCGCTTTTTTGTAAACTTCAGAAAACTTGAGATAGCACCAGAAACGATGCTGCAGATATCGTGCCTTTTAGTACTCACTGATTTCCTCGCTCAAACTTTACATGACCCCATCCCTGTGACGCCTCTGCTGTCTTTATTGTCATCAAAATGGATCTCATAGAGAAGTGCGCTTGGTTCTCTTGGTGTTGGCAGGTTTCACGCTCTCTCATAGATCTCTGCTTCAAATATAGACCTCCAAACTCCAACACTGCATAATGTTAGAGGAAAATCAAGGAAGGTAGAGCCTGACTTTTTAACAACATTTATTATCTAATCAAGCAATTACGAATCCAAAAAAAGGGGAAATCAGATGTGTACATGTGCCATCATTGTTGTGGTTGAGGAATCTACTGCAGCATGCAGCACTGAAATGAGGGGGTAGCTGGGCCAAGGAGCTAGGGGACAAATGGAGGGACTGCCGGCCAAATGGTCTGAAACAAGGTCAAACAAATCATTAGGATCACATACTGCAGAGCACAATGTGTTTTACAGCATATGCAAATATATGCAAGTGTACCATCATCTTCCACATTTGTTTAAAGAGTGCATATCTACAAAGCAGCAGTAGAGTTGTTGGCCTAAATAAGCAGCCTACCAACCCACTGCCCCCTGAAGAGTATCCCTGCTNTCTCTTTCCTTTCTGCTCCCTTTCTCTTTCTGTTTGTTTAATTAGGTCGCTGATGGTCCTGTGATGTTAGGCCTGAATAGAAAAGCTGTCACAGGAGCTCAGTGCTGGATGGCTGCCTCCTCCTTCTCCCTCTTTATTTCTCCCTCTCATAAACAACAGATATACACAGTCCCACTCACAGTGGGAGTTATGGCATTGCATCACACTTGGGAGTTGAACTCCAGAAGTGACAGGAAATTACCATAAACCTGTAAAGGATTGCATTGTTTGAGGAAATCAAGATACTTTAACACATAATATGTCACAGTTGAATGCAAATGAGTTAGGCTGTCACTGAAAAATGCTGCAAAAAGTAAAAACAAAGAGTAAGTGTACCAACTCCAAGCATTTACATTTTAGAACTACAATTATCCATTCTTCAGTTAAACCCTATATACACTGCCTGGCCAAAAAAAGTTGCCATCACAAAAAAAAAAAAAAAAAAGGTCACACACTTTAATATTTTGCTGGACCCCTTAAGCTTGGATCACAGCCATTTGCTGTGGCATGTTTAGATAAACTTCTGCAGTGTCACAACATTTATTTCCATCCAGCGTTGCATTAATTTTTCACCACTATCTTGCATTGATGATGGTAGAGTCTGACCACTGCACAAAGTCGTCTCCAGCACATCCCAGAGATTCTCAACGGGGTTAAGGTCTTGACTCTGTGGTGGACAACCCATGTGTGAAAAAGATGTCTCATGCTCCCTGGACCACTCTTACATAATTTGAGCCCCATGAATCCTGTCATTGTCAGTTTGGAATATGTCCGTGCTATTAGGGCAGAAGAAAGTCCATTGATGGAAAAACCTGGTCATTCAGTAAATTCAGGTAGTCAGCTGGCCTCATTCTATGGGAACATAATGTTGCTGAACCTAGACCTGAGCAACTGCAGCAACCCCAGATCTTAGCACTGCCCCCACAGGCTCGTACAGTAGGCACCAGGCATGATGGGTGCATCACTTCACCTGCCTCTCATCTTACCCTGATGTGCTCATCACTCTGGAACAGGGTAAATCTGGACTCATCAGGTCATCCTTCTTTTATTTCTCCAGAGTCCAATCTTTATGCTCCCTTGCGAATTGCTTTTTTTTTCTGGTTAGCCTCACTGATAAGTGGTTGTCTTAAGCTTATCTGCCCAGAAGAAAGGCCAATCAACGTTTTATCTAAACTGGTTGTCTTCCGCCAATCAAGGGTTCACACAAACATGTTTTTGCTTTACAGGTTTCTTTGTCTTTGTTTCCTAAAGCACTGAGTTGTCTCAGCTGTGTGGAGATTAACAGCACGTTTTCAAGGCAGTTTCACACGTAACTGTTGCCTCTAACTCCCCACGGTTACGATGCAGCCTCAAAGGAAGTTCACACTTGCATAAACTGTTTCAACAGGTGCCACAATCGTCTTGTGTCATAACAAGGAGTCACACAAACACTGAAACCTCTCCAACATCACAGACAGCTCTTATCTGTTATCACTGTGTAAAGGAGAATTGTAAGTGAAAAAGTAAGAGGTTAGGTTTGCAAGCGCTGACTTCCTGTCTCAGTACATTGGTTTTCTTTGAACTCGGCTCTGCTGCTTTGGAAGCACTTAAAAATTTCACACATTGCTTCAGGTTGGTATTGCTCTCAGTCTGTTTTACCCTCCGCAGCAGTTTCGATGCATGATTTGATTTATTGGCTCTGTGCTGTGAATCTGGCATGCATGCTTCTGTTTCCATCCACTCTGTCTCATCTTACACTTTGCAACAGTTCCTTTGCTGTATGAAGCATAATTATCAATGAAATATTGTGTCCGTTATGAGGCTTTCATATTTCGGTGACTCTTTGAAATTGCCACACTGGTTAAATTGAACTAGAATTGTTGCGACCAAGTGGCATTTGTGTCTTAGCAGAGTTGACCTTGATCAGTGACCTCTTCCATGGTTTAGTGTGTCTTCCCCTGTCTGTCAGGCTAATTAGCATCTATTGTCTACTTGCATTGTTTCTGTGTAGCTCACATTTCTAACCACTATGACCTTAAATTAGAGGAAGTAAAAACTTCCATTAATCTAAAGATATCCAGCTGAAGCTCAGCAGAACTTCCTCTTAAGCCTGGATTGCCAGACATTACTTGACAAACTGAATATTTAAAAAAAAAAAACTTTTGTTGTGTTGGATCCTGTTGTTCTGCATTTTCTGTTTTTCAGTTATTTTAACCTTATCTCATCCTGTTTCAGTTTGCAGTCAGCCCTGTTTTTCATTTTCTTTTCCTGTCTTCCTTGTTGATCCCTCTGTCGATTTCTGTCCCAGTTGCCTGTTAATGATTTGACAGATGGATGGTGGAGTCATGCATTGATCACCAGGCTTTGATTTGCTGTCGGTCACTTGTTTGTTGGATCTACTCAGCACACGACACATGAGACACTGGGTGCTGCATACGCCCCCTTTTGATACCCATGACCTTTTCTCTCTCTAAGATTGAAAAATAAAGACACACGAGCATATAACTGTGAAACTTGAACAGGCAAACTGAAAACTGAAATGAAAGTTGTCCTGTTTTGGCTAGTTCATAAATTTCCCTGACATGAATGCAAAGCAACAAAATTTTAATTCGATTTAGCATTCAGCAGCACTTAATTCTGTGAACTTGCAGAGAAATACAAGGATGACTTTAACTATACAAGAATGTTCCCCACCTGTGTTAGGATGCAATGAAATACCTTTAAATGCAGATTATATGGAAACCTTAATTAATGCTCTTGAAAAGAAAACCCAAATGTGCCCAGGAAAAAAGAACTTGTTCAGTTTTAGTTGCTTACAGTTTGTTGTTTTTCACATTTTAAAGCACAAAAGAACCAAATAACCTCTTAATGTGTTTGTGCCTTTGCACATTTACTGCATACACAAGTCTTCTACTTCTGTCACTTTGAGCTGAACACCAGCCTGAAACATGCATATCATTTTTTCAGGGTGAAGTTTAAACTTTCTTGGTCACCAGATACTCTTCTTTCAATTGTTACCATCACAATGCACATTATGTCTTTCCATAAGCACACAAGTCCTCACTATGTGAAGAGAAATCAATACCTCCACATTTTTATGTGTGAACTTCCCCTGCAGGCATGACTTACCCAGTAGCCTGATTTCACTCATATTACAGCCAAACAGACTCTGACAGATAAAAGGATGTGTTCAGTAGATAGCTGCTCGTGTTTGACTTCTTTTATCTGCATGATTTTTATGTCTTTCTAGAGTCATCACATCTCACTGTATTTCAGTTTAAGCAAATCTTGACATTTTACCAAAGATTGTTATATTATTGAGATATTGAGGGAATTTGTCGATGTTTTGAGTTTCTGGTTCCCCTGATTAGCAGCAGATTGGCAGCACCTGTGAGCATGAGTTTGTGTGGTCAGTCGGTGTCTGTAAGAGCGTGGGTGAAAGAGCAAATTCAAGCTGATGTTGCACAACACCAAGTTGTGGCACTGTTTGGACTGAGCCTCAGGACCATTGCACACTGAGTTTGTTTTTTTCTTACAAAAACTGAAACACGTTAAAAAGATCCCATTTTATGTCAACCAAAACTTAAGTCCATCATCATTTTTACAAAACGGGTTCAGTTTTCTGTTTTTTTCGCATCCATCCAGGTCATTTCAAGGATTGTTTGACTATTCATAGATGCCTTAGGCTTTCCCAGGTAGTCAAGCAAAAATGTGAGCCAACACAATTCCTTTAATTTTGGGCTTCTTTAGATGATAAATGAGGACATGTGAATGTTGTGTGCATCTGTGTGTGCTTACCTCTAGCAAACTATCAGCTGTTGCTCAGGATCAATTGCTCATGGTATTGCTGTTCTTTTTTTAAAATGTGTGGTTCGGTGTTTTTTGTCATAGGCAGAGAAGATTTGGCAAATTTGTATGGGCACACCTCACAAGCTCAGCTCTGCTGCTCAGCCCACAAATGCGTGTTCCTTACAAATGTGACTCTATATAACAGAGAAATAAACAGACTTCCCATCAATATAAGATTAAAAGCCAAGAAGCCTTGATAAAAGCAATGATCTACTTAACAAATGATGTCTTTGCTTGTTGTGCTAGACTTAGATGCTTAACGTGTGTAGCCATTGATTCATTTTGAGGTTTATCTCTACAGAGTGTGTGTGCACATGTATTGCTTCTAACACAGTGTATTTGAAAAGTGTAACACAAAAATTTAAACTTTCATGATCCACACATGCATTTTTCATACCCCTGCCAGTTGACTTGTGGGTTTTCTGCTCGTTTCTAGTCAAATTAGTTTGACATTTTCCAAGCACACATTCTCAGTTTTTCACAGGCTCGCTTTTTGGTAAACTTCAGAAAACTTGAGATAGCACCAGAAACGATGCTGCAGATATCGTGCCTTTTAGTACTCACTGATTTCCTCGCTCAAACTTTACATGACCCCATCCCTGCGACGCCTCTGCTGTCTTTATTGTCATCAAAATGGATCTCATAGAGAAGTGCGCTTGGTTCTCTTGGTGTTGGCAGGTTTCACGCTCTCTCATAGATCTCTGCTTCAAATATAGACCTCCAAACTCCAACACTGCATAATGTTAGAGGAAAATCAAGGAAGGTAGAGCCTGACTTTTTAACACAACATTTATTATCTAATCGAGCAATTACTAATCCAAAAAAAGGGGAAATCAAATGTGTACATGTGCCATCATTGTTCTGGTTGAGGAATCTACTGCAGCATGCAGCACTGAAATGAGGGGGTAGCTGGGCCAAGGAGCTAGGGGACAAATGGAGGGACTGCCGGCCAAATGGTCTGAAACAAGGTCAAACAAATCATTAGGATCACATACTGCAGAGCACAATGTGTTTTACAGCATATGCAAATATATGCAAGTGTACCATCATCTTCCACATTTGTTTAAAGAGTGCATATCTACAAAGCAGCAGTAGAGTTGTTGGCCTAAATAAGCAGCCTACCAACCCACTGCCCCCTGAAGAGTATCCCTGCTTCGTTTGTTTTCTTTAAAGCTCCTTCTTCTCTCCTCTCTCCCTCTCTCTTCATCCCTCTCTCCTCCCCACCCTCGTCCTCTCTATCATTCGTCTTGCTGCATTGCGAACCCCAGCAGCTGGTTGAGAATCCCCACAGATCTGTTTCAGCTGAACTCTGCAACATGAACATTTGTTTAGTTTGTGTTTTTTTTAATACCACTGTTTGCAGCAGGATTTTAACGGTCTGTGTCTGATTGTATGTTGGTCCATTCATCAATGAGGAATTTCATGTGGATTATCTAACACAACCCCCTCCTTGGCTCTGAGCTTCATCTCTAACACATCAGCAAGTATTGCATCCCCTCTCTGAATAGCATTAACATAACTGTGTTCACATTTTGTGAAAGCCTCAGCTCTTGTTCCATAACTATGTGCTGCTGTCTGAATGAGGCAGGTAGACATGAATAGAATTGTAAACGGCTTCTTTGAAAAGGGGGAAAGAGGCCAGCCCTCTAACAAATTGCACATAAACAAATAGCCTCAGGCTATTGGCTGAGCCACGGCCAACATCCTTGAGAAGTGACGGAGTTGGAGGGAAAGAGAGGGAGAGAGAGAGAAAAGAGAGTATGCATTCCTTTCCACATAATTGGGTTTTATTTGGTATCACGTCTCCTTCCTCATCACCTCTTCCTCTTTTTCCTCATCACTCCATCAGCCTAAGAGCAACCACTTTGAGTACCAGGACCCAAGCAGCAAGCAGAGTATGAGTCATGAAATTAAAACTGCAACACAGACATTAGAGAGAGAGAAGGGAAGTGAAGAGGTAAGAGGTAATAAGTTCACTGACACTTCCCTGTAATTTCAGGAGGATTAGGATTTGGCTCAAGAACTGTCACCTCTTGCCAGAAGCTGCTGTGTCCAGTTACAGAAACAAAACATAATCTGGTGAAACTTGAACTATAACCATTCAAACAGAAGCAGAAAAAACAGCATTTACCCATAAACATGCTCTCCTCAGAGACAGGTGGGGATTTGTTATGGGGGCAGTAGACTGTGTGATTTATGTCCCAGCAGCATGGGGGACAGGTCCTTCAAATAAAAGTAGGACAACAGCAGCATGGGAGACGGGGAAGCTCTCAGATGACAACATTAAGACAGAGTATCTCATAATCCTAGCAAAAATAATTCAGAGGTATAGTGCAGCAATATCTTTGACAGATAGACTCTTCTGTTAACTTCTGCGTAACAGTGTAAACAAATAATGCCTCATACCTTAGTTATCTATTTCTTCTGTACTGTTACATAGTTCTTCATTCACATCTCATCACTCATCTCTTATTTTATGCGTGCAGATGAATTTCTTATCATACATTCATGTATTAGTGCTAAACATGTAGATTCAAACATGACAGAATTTTATACTCTTTATCAGAGCCACTGCTCTGCCAAACATAGCTCAGGTAGTGCACATTAAATATAGTCGTGCTCCCTCATTAACTGGGTGTCTGCTTATAGCACAACTGAATCCAGGTCATATACACCCACCAGCCACTTTATTAGGTGCACCTTGAAAGCACTGGGTTGGACCCACATTTGCCTCAATTTTTCATAGCACAGATTCAGCGAGGTGCTGGAAGCTGGAGCTCCACTGGATTGAGATTTGGTGACTGTGGAGGATGTTAAAGCACAGTGAACTCATTGTCATGTCCAAGAAACTAATCTGAGACTAAAAAGGGATAGCATTGATAAGCAACAATACTCAAGTGTGCCAAGAAAATCTTCCCTGTACCATTACACCTGCAGCAGCCCAAACTGTTGACACAACACATGATGAATCCATGCTTTTGAGGTGAGCTGATCATCTGGCCTTTTTATTGAATGATTCTTTGCTGATTGCAGAAATGCACAGATGCAAATTTTGCTGAAAGGCAGTTAGTAGATTCCATAACTTTTCAGAAAAAAATATTTTCAAAAGTTTCTATTTTCTGCCTTCTGAAATGCTGTTCCCTTGTAAACGAGAGGCCGAGACACAATAACACCTTTGTGTGTCAACCTGTTGTTCAGTTTTGGTGAGCCTCAGTTCATGCCCTAATGCATTGAGTTTTTCCATGTGATTCGCTGAAAATTTATTTGCATTAGTGAGTGGTTGAACAGGTGCACCTGATGAAGTGGCCAGTGAGAGTAGCTGTGCTTGAAAGAAAAAAACAGAAAAAAACGTTATATCGCCAGTATTTTGTTATTTTGGGGTCTAATTATTTTTCAGTCCACCTCCAAATAAGTTTGCACTGCTCTCCTTTTGTTTTCTCTTCCAAACTTCAGTTGCAGCTAAAAGGGGCTTACAGCTGGTTGAATTTATGATGAAATGATGTTAGAGAGGACACTCAAAATTTCCCACTGAGTTGACCCTTTGCACAATGTTTCATGAAAGATTTCTGTAGACACATTTTAAATTTTAAAAAAGCTTCATAACTTTCAGGACTGAGACCATCAAACAGTTTCAGGGCTATAATTTGAACTCCAGGCTCTCTGTCACTGGCTTTATTTGGTTTTCTGACTCTCTGACACAGATAAGAGACCCAAGAGGTCAGTCTCTGATGGAAATAGGAGCAATTTAATGATATAAGTTGTGGAGTAAAGCTTGGAGTGGCAGCTGAAAGAATGATATAAACACCCTGCAGACGGCAGAGCTCAGACAGGGCTGAGAGATGAATAATGGTGATCATTGTGGAGAGCCCACTCTGAGATTTTCCCACTTTTATTCAGTCTGTCGGCTCTTTGAGGAGTAAATTGTGTGCTTATGCTTCAGGCCAGTAAGTGTTTAAGTTCTGTGAAATTATTTCAAAATGTGGAAGGGATTGCATCCCTGGAAGATAAAAAACAAATATGGGTGGAAACCCTATTTTCAGTTACATATCTGTACCACAAAAAAGCAATTTCACATGTCTTTCTGAGCAGACTTTGATTAAGTTCAAACAAATCTGAAACTGATATGCCATCCAAAGAGTTTCACCCAAAGTGCTGAGATGTTCTCTTGGCTGGGAGGTGAGAGTGGGAGGATTGTATCGAGGTTATGTCAGAGATGGCAGTGCTGGGATTTTAAGTTGCTTGTTTTGTCTGAAAAATAATCCAAAATATTTTCAGAAGAGATTGATATTTGGAGTATAGTTCTACTAAAAACATACTGTAAGTGATTTTTGAAGGTATTTATTTATTCATTCGTGATGAGTCTTGAACACAGGGAAAATTCCTCACCAATGCAATCCAGTAATCTATTATCAAAATCTTAATAAAAACGGCTTCAACTGGCAGTTAACATGATTAGAGGGATAGAAAAATATAATAATAGCAAGACATTGTAAAAAATGTGTAAGAAATCAGAGTAGTGCCCGGACTATGTAACTGGTGCTTTTTTCACACAACCCTGTGGCTCCCTGTGGCTCAAACATTGATGCGGCTAATTTATAGATTTTTACGGGCACGACAACAGTCTAGAGGCCGAAAAAGAGGTTGGCTGATTATCTTGTGTATAGATTTAATACTTCTTCTTCTGGTTACAGAAATAGTTCTTGTAAGGCAGTCCCCAGATTCAGCCGCACAAGACGGTAGTCTGCTATTGTTACTATCGTTGTTGTCCTGGTTTACGTATGGCCATGCCTCAATGAAACATAATACACATAAAACAGAGCCACTGAGTAACTAGCTGTGTTACAGGCACTGTATTGAAAAAGCGTTAATTTATTAACAGTTAAAACAAATCTTCCTTTGTAACACATTCCTGTGTAAATATTGCACGTTACATGTACATCTGTGGCTACAGAAAAGTGTGGCTTACATGTGTTCATGTTTTTTTTTCTTTTTAGATTTAGTAGGTGTGGTTTATATTTAGGTGGGCCTCCAAATGATACAGACATTATGGTACAGTGTCAAATAAATAAATAAAAGGAAGTATTTTAAATTTGATAAATTAAAAAAAAAAAGAAATTGCTCTTATTGTTCACGAGTCAAACTTCAGTCTTCTCAAGTCACTCGACAAACTTGCATGCAGGAGGAATTTGTTTACAGTTTTCCTAATTTGTTAATCGCTAGCCTTTTTTTAATTCAACTGTTGCCATACAACAGCTTTTAGACCTGAGATTGTGTGATGAATAAACCGGTATCTAGTATTTTGCTAAATCTTTAATACGTTGTCTTACCACTTAATGGTTCATTTTGTTTGTTTATTTGTTTTTTAAAGAACATAGTGTAGATAGAAATAACTCTCCGAACTGATGTGACTGTTTTTCTTTAAATAAAATGAACAACAAATAGCTTTGGCTACTTTGCCATAACTTCTCCCCTTCTCTTTAGTGCTCCCTCCCTCCATTCTCCCTTTATTGTGTACCTCTTTTCTCTCCAACCCATCTTGTTAAATGTGCTGCATCACTGAAGACAAACTGTTTGGGTCAAAGTGACAACAATCCCCTCGCCCCCCATTCTCCCCGTCTCCTCAGCCCACACAGGCTTTAACCTTTCTACAGCGGGGACACAACACAGAGGCAGGCAGGACTTCATATGCAAATATAGCCTGAGTGGGCGGCAGCAGTGAGCAGAGTGTGCAGCAATGTGAGGACTCTCACAAGCCCCGCCCACAGAAGCTAGTTGCTAAGAAACCACCCGCAAAGGGGAAGGAGGGAGGGGGGAGGAGGGGCCATGAATTCAACAACTGTTGCCTGATCTGAGCTCTCACTGTGTGAATGCAAGTCAGCCGGCGAACCAGTCAGCGAGAGAGGGAGAGTGTGAGTGTGTGAGGTTCAGAGTCTCTGCCTGTGTTTTCTGTGTGTGTGTGTGTGAGTGAGTGTGAGTTTGTGTGTTACAGAGAGAGAGAGAGAGAGAAAGGCAGTGTCTGACAGAAGCCAGGCAGCCGGTGCCGTGTTTTAAAGTGAACGATACATCCTGCGCTCCTCTTCCTCTCTTTGGATTATACCACTACCAGAGACTCACCCTTTGGACTATCCCGACGCTCCCTCCTCCTCCTGCTCCTGCTGCCTTTGAAGGGAACACCTGTGTTGTTGTGAGTGTGTGTGAGAGAGAGAGAGAGCAAAGACGGTGGACTTAGCCCTGGTGAACAGGGCGAGTGGATGACTTCAGTGGATGAGGGTTTGGCTTGTGGAACAAGGGGGACTGCTGACCATGGACTCCCCTCCTCACTAGTAAACGGGGTAAGCAACCAGACTGCACCCACCCGGCTGGAAAATGGGGGTGATGAAAGATAATTTGACAGAATGGGAACAATACAGAGACACCGATCCAGAGAGAGATGTGATGGATTTTATGAAAGAAAGGAGGTAGTTTTGAGTTAAAGGAGGAGACTGGCTGCTTTAAAAGAGGCTGTGTAGAGTCTTTTGTCCCCCTAGTTTGTGTTTGACTCACTGAGTGTGTGTGTGTTGCATGCAGTTGACCCTGCCTCACAGCCTCCCTGTCCGTCTGTCTCTCTGTCTGTCCGTCTGTCTCTCTGTATGTCTGTACATCTTTACGTCTGTTTTGATCAGCTGTTGGCCTGTGTGTCATCACACTTCACTGTCCTGTCACTTCTGCTTTCCAGTATCCTGTCTTATCAGTTTCTCTCCTTGCATCAGTCACTGCTGGGGTCTGTTGAGGTTCAACATCCCTGATGGTAATTGGATTTAGTGGAAAAGAGGGTAGCTGTAAGTAGAGATGTTGTAATCAACAGTGAGAAGGAAAGAAACATGTAACATTCTTAGGTAAAGATTTCAGAAAAGACTCATGTCAACATAAGCAAAACGGGCATTTTTCTGTGTATCAGGACAAAACTGGACTGAATTGTACCTGAATTTAAGAGGGAGGTGTTTAGGTCATACTTCATTTGCTTTTAACATCAGTAGTATAAAGATATTAACAGTTGTATTAATATTGACTTATTTTGAGAAAACCTTAACACTTTGTGTCAGTCAAACTTTCAGGGGATGAGCTCATGTCACAAAAATAGATGCTGTATTGAGATGCAATGCTAATGATACATCTTAGAACACTTATCTGTAATATAAAGCAAGGAATTAAAACACAGAATTGATAAATAATGTGCTTTTTTGAAGGCTGTGAAGACATTTTTCAATCATCTATGAAAGTTACTAAAAACTTTTTCATTTTATCAAAGCAGGGACAGAAATAGAAAAACTATTAATTCAAGGTGTCATGCAAGTTCATGTGGGCTAAATTCTGAAAAAAAATTCTCTTAATAATACAACAAATGAGTCAAGTACTTCGTGTCCCTCCACATATTCTGTCATTACTCCAAAAATAGACACACAGGTGAGTTTTGTTTGCATGGAAGAGTCTTTAATAGCAGCCGGTGACGTCAGGCTGCACCGGCGTTTTGAATACTCCTGCTCTGTGACTGGACATTACATAATGAGATTTACTTTTCACCAGCCAACAGGAAATTCTCTGCTGATTGTCCAGGTCCCAGAACACCCCCGGAAGACTTTTGTTATGTACTCCAATCATTTGCATATTTTCATCTAATTGACCCAATTTATTTTGTTTTGTTTGTTTTTTTTGTGCTGGCTTTAGTTTTGTACCTTAACCAGATTGACTCTCAGCCAAGTGTCTCTGTCCATGCACAGTATGTACACCAGGACGAGAATAACTAGATTAGCATGTGGTACTGAGCTGTTCAGGATGAATGGAGGCTAATCCCTACCAGGTAAAAAAGTCACTCCCTTCAGTGATTTCTTTTGTGTCAATACACTGAAGTGGTGAGAAAAACAAAATGGCACTGAAGTAAGTAGACAACTTACACAAAGGCTCCAACACCTTTTTATGCTTTTTTACGTCACTCATTGCCAGCACAGAAAACAACATTTGAGTCACGAGAGTTTTTATTTAGCTGAGTAGAGGCACAGCAAGGCCTGACCACCACCTGCTGAGAGTCTGCCAAAACAACACACTGATGTGCCTCCATTCAGCCGACAAGAGCTGAAGAGCGGGCTGTCCAACGGTCCCTGAAGAGGGGAACAATGCGCTTTGTCAGAGGACGACAGCAACAGGGTTTCTTTTCTTTCTGGACTGGACACGAGAGCCACAGAGACACACTTTAGCTGAGAGACAACAGACTTTAACTATGAATCAAGAACAAAGGTGTTACATTTTCATGTTGTTGGCTATGAAACGAGGTGTTGTGCTTTTCCAAGAAGATGAGTCTTACTTCCCTTTTCTTTGCAAAACTTGATCATAATAGTGTTTGGGATAGTTCATTGGAAGAAGACGATCTGACTGGTGAACCAGTGAACTATAACGCTCAAGTGTGACACTTCACACATATATTCAAACTAATTAAAAAGCAAAAAACATTTGTAAGAAACCAGCGTTTGTGGGATGAGCAGCAGGGCTTGGTATGTCAAAGGCATACAAGAGCCAGTGAAAGGATAACCTGTTTGGTAAACAACCCCATGAACTCAATTGTACAACTTTTAAAATGTTTGCTATTTAGGAGGAAAATTTCCTATTCACGAGGAAATTGAGAAAAAGGAAGATTTGTTCTCAATTTTCTGATTCATGCAGCAAATAGTCCAACCGTGAAGACTCAGGCCATGTCCACACATAGATGGGTATCTGTGACGCCACATACATTTTTATACGTTTAGCTCTGTCATCCACATGAAACTGCAGTTTTACGTCACTGAAAACGATTTGAAAACTTCAGCTAAAGATTCTGACTCTGGTTTCATGGTTTTGTGTATGCATCCAAGTTTTTGGATCTCAAACGTCACAGCTTGCGACAAAAGAAGCCACTAACGTCACATGTAAGCGACATTATGCGGGGCATTAGTGTTGTGGGCATGTCAGTTTTAGCACATTTTTTTGACACACTTCTTCCTTGCTTATTTCTTCGAGAGCATCTTACTAGTTACACCGAAGAGTAAACCTCTTTATTTTCCTAAACATAAAACCCTGGTGTGATGTTTCAATCTGGCAGGATGTACAGAATGACAGCGATTCAGTCTGATTGGCTGGCACAGGTTTTACGCCTGAAAAATGCTGCCACTTATTGGTGTGGCATGCTTAGAGCTACACTTATCAATGGATTTGCCCGGTTACATGTGTAACAATTTTTTATTTTTTTTGTTAAAAATGGGGTGCAGATGAAAGTATTTGTTAAAAACCAATGGGGGGAGGGAGTATTCATTTTTGAAAATACCTGGCTACGTGTGTCTGTTTGAACTGTGGCCTCACTTTGACTCCTCCTGGTAGTATTGACACCTGTGTTTTGATGTAAAGCAGTGGTGTGTTTTGTGTCAGGGTTCAAACAGGTGCTTCTGGTGTAGACACATTTATGACCCTCACAACGTTTGCACACCTGTTGTATTTGTGTGACTGTGTGTTTCCATCACTTTTCAACAAGATGCTGCAAAATGCTGATACTTCTTTTTTTTGTTTTTGTGCTATTCTGCATGACCGCTAACATGACAGCTGCAGAAAGCTTGGGCAGAAAGTTGAAAGTACACTTTGCTTTGATGCAGTTGCCTGAATAAATTAATACTGGTCGGCTGCAGAAAGGACCCACTCCTGACATGGAGTGCAAACTCTTTCAGTTCATCTACTGGGGCACCCCTTTGAGTTTCTAGCACATTCAGTTTCTTTAATAATTCAAAGCACTTGAATCGAGTACACAGAAAAACAGAAGTAGGTCTAACATCCACCACGTTTCTCTCTTAGAACCTCACGATGACACAGTGACACACATACTTACACATGAAGAGCACTGATGAAACGTTGCGCACCAGCAGCTGTCAGCGGGATACTCTGATTACTTTGCGTGCAGCTCTCTGATCTTCAATTAATGAAGCTAAATTGTTTTGTCATGTCCTCAGGAGTTGTTTGGTTGTTGTTAAAGATGCAAAACGGGAACACAAACAATAAAGAAGAACACTTTAATGACTTGTAACTGAAGAATGCATTTCAAGTTGTCCTTGTTAATGGGCCAAGCGTTTATTCCCACACCCAAACATGCACCTGATTTAACTAAAAACACTTTAATCTATTCTTAGCCACTCACCTGAAATGTCACCAGAACCTCATTTTAACCCTTCAATCCCCAATTTAGTAGTTAATCTCTCTAAATCCAAATTTTTACCTAAAAAAAACCCTTCATGGAGTGCAGGCCAGGAACAGTACCTTTGTGTGGTTAAGTCACATTTTGTCCTCCATATGAAACACAGAAACACATCTAAAAGAAAAACACACATGCACACTGTTTGGCCTCTCGGGGTTTCCTGTGCGTATATAAGCCAGGTTTCATTGAGAAACTCTCACACAGTCTCCAGTGTGCCGATCCAGTCCCTCCCTACATTGTCGTTTGTGCAGCAGCATTCCTGGTAATCCAATCAGCTACCTGTTTCCCTCGAGACTCAGGTGGGAACAAATGTGTGTTTGTCTGTGAGATTGAAACCTGTGCAGACTACTGTTCACTGGGATGTTTTTATAGCCGTGCCGTTGTGGGTGTCTTACTGCTGTGAAAGCCCCGCTGTTGATGTTTCACTTTGACTTAAAGATGAATGAGCAGAGAGGCTTTATTTAAACGTTCTTACACCAGGGAGTCTTTTGTGTTTTTGTTCACAGTGTGTGTGCATGTCTCTGTGTGATTTGCAAAAGCCTATTAGTTTCTCACACCGTTGACTTAGCAAAATGTTCTGAGTTATGAGTCATTACTTCCTATTTGTGTGATGATGTCTGAAAGTGTGCATGCGTAGGACGAGTATCACTTACCGTTGGTGTTAGATACAGCTGAAACTCGAGCTGATTCACACACACACCTACAAAAAGAGAGTTTATATGATTTTTTTTTCCAAAGGCTACATTTGATTTTCTGAAAATGACAAAGGGCCAGTGACTCTTACTGACATATTGTTGACTATTTCTTTAAGCGATTTCTGTAAACAACCAGTCACTAAGTGTGGTCAAACATGCATTCTCCTCACAAATGTGGCTCCTTGTAAAAAAGAAATAAACAGACTTTGAAATAGTTTGTGATTTATTATCAAGATGCATTGCTACAACAAAGAAAATCTACCACATGCATATTTCTTTACCTTTTTTGCGATGGTTTTGAGTAACTAATGACTTTACTTGTCCTCATAAGTGGATTTCAGATCAGAATCAGAAATATTTTATTAATCCCAGGGGGAAATTTGATGTTACCATAGTTCTTGATTTGATACATCAGTAAGAAAATAAATAAGATAGAGGCAATAAAATAAGCAATTTTATAAACAATAAGTACAAAATAAGCTATAAGTACGAACAGGTTAACAGGTTTACAAACAAAATACTTGACAGGTAGATAAAAATGGTGGCTAGATAAATATGTCTAAGTAAAAATAAAATAAATATGTCAAAGTTCATAGTCCAGCGTCAGTGTGTGATTTAAAGTAAGAAGTTACAGAGTCCTGATTTGAAAGTGAAATGATCCCAGTTTTTCCCATTACCCAAGCTGACATCTTTAAAACATTTAAAAAACTCAAACTTGAAAAACCACTTGGAATTTTCTGCCTTTGAGTGACTCAGGCTCTTTCTGACTTCAGACATCTTTTTTAGGACTTTAAAGCCTCTTTGCTCTCCTGTCTCTGAGCCTCTTGTTACCCACTGGTGGGATCAGGCGCTGAAAGTGACAGAAGCTCCCACTGATAACAGTGTCAAAATGCTAAATATCAAAGTAGAGGCATTAAAAGAGGCACTTTATAGGTAAATATTTCTGTAGTGGCAGCACTTGTGGAGCTGAGGGCTTAGAAGAATGAAGACGAAGAGTAAAAGAGGATGAGATGAACAAAGAGAGAGAGAGAGGGATGTTGAGCCTCTGCAGAGAAACGCCTGGTTTCTTAAACACAACCACAGAGGCTGCTGCTCTTTCTCTGCTGCATTCCCCTCGCTCTGCTTTCTTTCCTTCTTTTTTCTCCTGATCCATCTTCTATATCCCTCCTTTCACTCGTCTGTCTCTTCTGCTCATCCTCTGGTCCCTTTCTTGCTGACTCACACTAAATCAAAGCCTCATCAGTGTGGATCGATCCACTCCATGTTTGTTCATGCTTCTGCTCTCTCAGCCCAGCCCACACAGATGAAGCTCTGCATCTTTCTGGATTTGTGTTCTCTGTCTTCTTCTCAACACTTGTGCTGTACTTTTGCACAGCAGTTACCTGGTTACTGTCCGACTTGTTATACAACTAATAGACAACAATACACACCTGTAAGCTCTATAATCTGTTTAATCTCTCTATTTGTCAAATGACACGCCAGTAAGGTGCTGCACAAATATTCTCAGAGGGCGGTACAGACTCCTTTAAGCCTCCGGCACACATGTCCATTTATCTCTTTAAAGGCAGAAAGCCTTTGATACATTATCTTCATATAAACCTTTACATTTTTCTTAAGCAGTAACTATTAAAGCTGGATGAGCTGTCTTCAAGATTTATTTTTAGATCTCTATCTTCTTTTGATCAATATTCTTGGCACCATTCTTAGTGTTGTGCTTGAGATGTTTGAATGCAAAATCTTGACTCATTTTTGAAAGTAAATATGCAAGTTCATGATTAACTACATTCAGAAGCAAGGAAAGTGTTTCCTTCTATTTTCCTTTTTTCACATGTGGATGACCAAGGCGATAAAGTGCACCGTCATGCACATAACTCTGCTCCCTGCCAGAAGGGCAGATTAATGATTTGTTCAGCACTAAAATGCTATCGACTCCCAACACTCAGCATAGACTAGGAGGACGTGAGGGAAGCTGGGTTGAGAGTCTATCTTTTTTAACGATAGCTGGAACAATGTTGCTGTAATTCAACCTGAGCTTGGGCCTTTGATGAGTTTCAGATTGAAAAGTAACAACAAATTGATCGGCCTTCCAGGAAATGTTTAACTCATGTCTCACTGCTCCTCACTTTCTCCCTCTGGATGTGTCGGCTTTTAGTGTTTACAAGAGGAGATTGGCTCTGAGTGTAAGAAAACTGGAGAAAAAGATGTCAGCAGAGATTGCCTTTTAAAACTAGAGGTAAACTCAGTTACTGAGTAAACCAGCTCTGCAAGCTATCAGCACAACACAACACAATATAACACAACACAACACAACACAAACTGCTGTGGTGACAGGCTCACATGTGCAGGAAACATGCAGGTGAAGGGGGTGATAAACTTGAGATTTTATGTATTGGCTTTGAAATTTTGTTAAAGGATAAACCAGAATACATTTTTATTTGAGTTGAAAATGTTTATTTTGAAAATAAAAAAATAAAATAAAGACAAATAATCATCAGAGAAATTCAGAGCATAGAAAACTTTGCAATTTTGCAAACAGTGCAAAACAAAATAGATTATACTTTTAACATCCAGTTATTTTTACTTATTGTCATTGTGCAGTAATACAGCATGAATGTAATCTAAATTAGCCATCATTATCATATAAATATATCAGTTATGAATTAAGTATACACTTCATAAATTCACAAATCTCCACTGACATATGTTTACAAATATTTTAAGACTGTATAAATACTTACGGCTTATAGTATACCCAATTGCACAACACACAAATGTGAAAAATCTACATACATGTGTGTAAGTTCTTTTTCATGCAGTCATACACACACGTACCTAGACAGACACAACTTACCATCATATGTGTCTTTATTACTGATACAAACATGTATTACATTTATATTTTGCTAACACAGAAGAGTGTTATACCTCCTTACATATTTTCACCACAAAGTGAGCAATTTGCTCCACTGCTTGAACAAAGAAATGTTCACTGCTTGACACATCCCACCCACCTGAAAGTGTCGAATGTTGCCAAGAGTGTGTCAAAGCGGTGCCCTCCACCTGTCAGCGGTCCTAATGTTATGGCTGGTTGCTGTAATTATAAATGAATATGAGGAAAAGCATTTGAAGAAGAGCTCTCAGAGCATCTCTGAGTGCACACTTTCCTCCCACTCACCTGCTCTGTTCTAAATCCTTCTCTTACCTAACACAAACTTCTTCATTTTGTAACAAAAATGCCTCCAAAGCATCCAGTACTGCAGGAAACAGCAACAAAACACATCTCAGTGTTTTCATCGCTGACTCTACAGATGTAGCGAGGCATTGCCAAAAATCAATAGAAAATTCAATGCTCTGTTGAAGAACTTATACTGCTTAACTTGTTATTTTCAATTTCCCTCAAACTGAATTAAATGTGCCTCAAAAAGCACTACTTGTTGTTTGTAGTGAACCTCATCTGCCCCTGGTTTTTCTCTCTTTTTGTTTATTTCCTCTCGACATGTTGAGATCTCTCTCGTCATGAAGTGACAAGTGTCCCTCCTCTTTAATTTCATATCTTCTTCCTCTTTTCTCCTCTCCTCTATACTTATCTATTCAAGCTGCTGAAGATGTAAATAATATATTATCCCGTGGAGCCTGTCTATGTCGGTCTTTGTCTTTTTTGAATGCAATAAACTAGTTTCACTGCAATTTTGATTCTCTACCTGGAAAATCTTGGCTGACAGCCTCTGTTATGAGTACACCTAAAGGTGTCTGGGTTTAGAAAGTTTACAGAGTTTTCTCTGTTAGTCAGAGATGATGACATGTATTAAACAACAGGTGATAAATCAGTTACATGGTCCTACTTTAGAATAAGACCTGAACAGGGGGCTTGACTGAACAAAGCGAGCACTGTCACACACTCTTTGGTGTTATCACACATATAGTTTCATAAAGCAAGGCTCAAACACTCAGTGAGCGCTCGCTGAACCTGAATTTCTCCTCTTCCCACCTTGTTTATCCCAACAGTCTCACCTGGGAGGGTGGGAAGAAACACAGGCAAGAAATGAAGACCGTCTGTGTCGTAACTAGGTCAGACCCTGCAGGTATGGACTCACAAAGAGATCAGAAATCCTTCTCCAGTATTCATAAGAAAAAAACCTGTTCAGTGGTGTGCATGCTGTGCTCAGAAATTATGTTAAAATGCAGAGACTTTATATCCCTATCCTGCGCTCTCTGGCTTCGGTCGTATGATCTGTGATGGTAAATCAGAGGAGAAAATTGTTGCTCAAGGAATGTTATTTTTTTGTATGTCATGGAAGTTTAAGGCATCAAGTTTTTAAACATTTATAAGCTTAGAAATGTTGGACTTGTGTCGTGACATGATGAATCACAATCAGAGTAGTTATATTGAGTTTTAAAAAGCCATTGCAAGCAAAAGTGTTATTTACTGCATAAATACAAAATGATTGGTGCTTAAAATATTGTTTTTTCCAAGACTTCTGAACAAATCTTAAAAACCTCAGAATTTTTTTTGTGATTGTTCCAGACGATGATGTGAAGACATGTCAGACTTCAGGCAGAGCTGCGATGGTTAAAAGCACAGCAGTATTTAGCATCCTCTGCTCAGAGCCAGCTGCAGGTTAGATGCAGTTTGGCAGGAGAGCTCTGTTTGTCCTCCAGGGAATCAAGCTACTCAAAACACACTGTAGGCTCATGTTTTGGCAGTTTCAGGCCCCAGGCTGTGCTGGAGCGCGCGCGCGCACACACACACACACACACACACACACAAACACATGCACATGCACGCACAAAGCGTCTCCCTCTACAACCTTTGGCATTCTCATCCGAGCGGCTAAATTTACTGGTCGAGTGTAAAGTACTTCTCTCTCAAATTATGCACACACAAAGCCAGGTACACTTTTTAATAAAACTGTCAATCATGGTCTTTGTCTGGAACAGCAGCTGTCAGAAAACCTTTAATGGGAGTCTTAATGATGGTGCGATGGCTTCTTTTTTGTGAATACACAGCTTGCAAACAGTGAAGCTGACCTTCTAATAGTATCATTACCTGCTGTAAAAGTAGCACAGCAGCATCTAAAATCAAGTAAGCAAATGTTTATTTGCTGGATTGTTTCTTTGTTGTTATAATGTTTCTTAGCCATAAATCTTATTCTGTCATAAAGCCTGTTTATTTACCTTTTAAATGGAGCAACATGAGAAAAAATTTGTTGAATCTTCTCTGCCAATGCCAAACACTGTCCTGTCCTCGCAAATAGAGGCATAAAAGGATGGAAAAATAACTAAAAAACTAAATAAGAGTAATTGAGGGAACTGTCTAAGGCAGCGCTGAACAAACTTGACTTAATTGTCCTTGTGTCGGCCTCTCAGGAAATATGTTGCATAAGAAGGATTTCTCACCTTAATCCCATACTGAAGGTCTTAGCTCTGTACATTCTCATTTGCTAACTAAGCTAACCTCTATTCCTCAGAGTGAGCACAACAGGTGTCAAAACTCCTGCTGTCTTTGCTTGTTTGGTTTCATAATTTCTCTTTCATGCATCACAATGGGGGGTCTGCTTATTTTTTTTTACCCTCACACTGCTCCTTTTTGTGCTTCAGGGAAATGAGGAGAGCGGTCAGAGGAATGCTAAGGAGACCTTTATTCCTCCTTTTATTCTGCGTGACTCAGTGGCTGACCCCATGTTGGCTCATTGTTGCAGAACAAAGCTACAGGTTATGAGTTGAAGAGAAACTTTAGAAATTAGTTTTATACAGTTTGGTCATGATAAAAATATTTGTTTAAAGACGTCAGCTTTAAAAATAGTTCAGTTTCTGCAGAATGTACAGAGCTTTAGATTTGTACAAGTCACCTTTGCACAGTCTGAATGTAGTTAGTGAGACGTTACTAGATATACTTTAGTTTTCTTTAGAGCATGATTAATTTCAGTGCCGTGATTAATACATTTTGAGCTGGAGGCTGCGCAATATATGAAAACAGATCTTGGGCCACGATTAGCTCTTAGGCCTGTCTTTGCGCGTTCTTAGTTTTGAAACATGTAAATGCAACATAGATATGGATCTTAAACTCATATGGAATTTAAATTTTATCACTCAGCTGAGTCTCTATGTCAGTGATATGGGGATGAAAAGTGTGAGTGTGTGAGTGTGTGTGTGTGTGTGTGTGTGTGTGTGTGTGTGTGTGTGTGTGTGTGTGTAAGGGACAGAGAAAAGGCCAGAAAGTTGTCACAAGTTTTATTCTGACTTTTGGATATTTTTCTATTACCACTGCTATACAGGTGGCTCAATAAATACCAACATATGATTGATTAGACATCAGTTTATTTTCAGTGGACAAAAGGCTGAAAAGTTGATTATTCAAAGTTGGTGGATAAACCGTAGAAATCCACAAGATTGAAGATGAGGCATGAAGTAAACAGTGCAACACAGAGTGGGAAACGGGGGTGTCCGAGAGATGACAGAGAGAGGAAAACGTCACAGAGTGAATCAGCAGCTCTGATTTGTTTGATCCTGTTCACCTCGCCTCACTACATCATCATCAGATATCTTTAGCTTCATGTGAATAATAACAGCTCAGTTGAAGGCTCAAGCTGAGAGTTTGACAAGGAAATGTAACCATTTCAAATCAATATTTGAAATAAAAATTCTGGTTTGAGTAAGTGGCCATGCATTAAAAGGAACACTAGTGGAAGCCCCTCAGAAAGCTCCAACAATCTTTTCTCTGTTTTCTCTACTGTCCAGAGTCTGCTCTGTTGTCTCTTTCTCTCCTACATTGTCTCTCTCAGTCTTTTCTTCTAATCCCTTTTCTCTCAGTCTTGGATTTGATCCTTGTTTCTTGTTCCTTCTCTCCCATGCCCTTTTCACTCCCTTTCCTCCTCCTTCATGAAGGTATTACTCACCCTGTTCTTTCTCCTTCTGATTACCTCTTCACCTGCCCCCCCACCCACGCTGCTCAGTGTCTCAGCTGCTCAGTCATGCTGAGATAAGTCCTCGTACCCTGTTGTATTGGACTGGCTTCAAGCTTTGGAAGAATTCAGCGAGATGTTGCAGGGCGCCTGACCTGTGACCCCTTGCTCTCCCAGACCCTGTTGGCTTTCCAGAACTTAACCAGTCAACTTAAGATCATTCCCACTGTGAAGGAATTTTCCAAATGGATAAATCCAACATTAATTAAAGGATCCAAGACACACTGTCAACTCAAGCAGCATTCTTTGTGTTTGAACAGATCTAATGAAACTTAAAATGAGTCTAGTTTGATTTTACATAGAGCCAAGATGAAATGTAAAATTATGTTATTCCTGGAAAGAATATTCTTCAGGGTTTGGCGTTAGTACTATACTGGGTCTTTTCAAACACAGTCAGAATCGAACTTAAAAATATTCTATCTGCTGGGACACATTGTTGAAAATCTCCCTTTTTCTCCTCAGGGTGCTGAAGAAGAGTGGTTGTGCCCGGTCATCATGTGCACACGGGCCGATCCTGACCCCGTCCCTGAGTGCCAGCTGTTCCCGGAAGAGGTGGACGAGCCTGAGGAAGAGGTGGCAGACGAGGGCAGGGAGAGGGAGTCAGACAGAGACAGCGCAGTGGAAAGCACCCAAGGGTCAGACACCTCAGACGGGCCGATCAGATCGGGAGACAAGGAAGACGTTCTGGGGGATTTGTTTTTCCCCGGGGAGAAGTAAGAACTGTTCTATCTTTGTTTGTGTGCCTGCTCCTGTCTGACTCACTGTGTCTATATTTTACCTCGGTTCACGTTCAGTTCTGCTCTTTGTTGCTGTGTTGAGAGACTCTCATGGGGGGAAAGTCTGTCTGTCTGTTTTTACTCGGTTTGGTTGTCTTCGCGCAAACAGAGTCTTTGATATAAAAGTTAAAGGTAAACATTTCTAAATAAAGGCCTGAGTCCTTAAGTTTTTTGCCAGTTGTGCTCATATCAGGTCTCACACTTCATTTTTTCCAAAAAATTAGGCATAAACACCAGCGTGGATTTCAGTTTTTTGCAGAGTGTTACCAGTGAATTGTGGAAACACCCCATGCTTAAGTAAATGCTGAAAGAAACTGAACAACTCATCACTAAATCCTTATTTTTTTCCCTAGAATCGGTCAGACCAGCGTCTCTGTGACCTCTGACCTATCAACACGTTCATCAGCTTCTCTGAACGAGGAGCAGTTTGAGGACTACGGTGAAGGAGAGGAACCTGACTACATTCCCAGCAGCCCCTGCCCTGACGACGAGACTCGCACCAACGGATACTCAGACCTCGGCTCATCTGTTCCTTCAAGGTGAAGAAGTCGGATTGAGACGCCTCAGAGAACACATTTTATTGGCAAATCAAGTAGCTCACTACTTTTACTGATGACTGTTGGAGGAGAAATCTATTTTCAGATGTCCTGCTGTCGTGTTTCCCAGCCCTCGGTTTTAGGCTGGCAACAGGCAATGTTGTTGTGTTGTTATCCAAGTTAGCTTTTGCAACAGCACCGTACATCTTACAAATTCCTTAGTTAACAAGAACAAACATATTACCTCATTTATTAATGACCGAACTCAACTGAGTCAGTTTCACCTTTCTTGGGGGCGTGGCAGGGAGGGGTGTCTCCAGGGACAGAGATTATTCATGGGAAATCTTATTACCCAACAATAAGCCAAATTAACTTTAAACTGTTGCAATGAGTATTCATCTTTTGAATGAGTCATTTGTTTTTGCAGCCCACTATTAGTCTTTTTTAGTCTATGAAAACATATTGTGAACTTTTGTGTCACTGAATGCAATTAATTTCAGATGTAAATGTGCATTTTCAAAAGGTTAAGTTATGATACTGACATTTACCAGTTTTTGTAGTCCCTGTTCCAATAGTTACAGCTGCAGACAGTGAGCTCCAGAGTCATTACCTGAATCGTTTTATTCTGAGACTTGACTGCAGAAGTGTAGCTTAGGAGTTTTTGCCCTTAAGGCCACATTAATATTCATCAAAGGCCTGTGTTTAATGGGATTAAGTCTCCCGCCTGATAGAGAGGAATAGCTGCTCCATGCTCCTTCCACGCATACCAAGCAGACAAAACTCACCAAATGGAGTCGGCATGGGGATTTAAATTCAAAATGAGGCTCTGATTTACAGGAGGCCTCAGACGACTCTGCATGGGAATGAAGTTTGAATTACTACACTAAAAAACAGGTTAAAAGTACAGTTAAAACCTGCTCAAGGCCTCCAAAAATCAAATAATTGTCTGTCAGGTTATGGATTGTAACACTCTGACCATGCAACTTTGTTGCTTTTCTGAGTTGTGAAAAACAATATAAATGAAATTAATAACTTTATTTTTATGGAAGTGTGCTTTGAGAGATTAAATGCTAAGATAAACATTTGACAGGGATAAGCAGCTATGGTGCAATTAAGCCAGTGGATTTTTAACATAAAGATACATTTAGGGGGAGTGGAAAAATTGTTTCTGAAGATGAAGAATAAAGAAGAAAAACACATCAGGGTAAAACAGAAGGGTTAAAAGGATGTGAAACAGTGAAGTGAAAGTATAAAAATGATATGATTGATGGATGGGTAGATAAAGAGAAGATTTGGAACAAAAAAAACGAAGTGCTTAAAGGTTAAAAAGAATGGAGCACAATAATGATAATAAAAATACTTACATTAAATTAGCCCCATCCAAATATATAGATAGCTTCTCTTATGCCTGTAGAATGTTCAAAATAATTATTAGTCTTTCCTTTTTTTAAGTCCGCTAATTTGGTATGAATCATTGTTCGGCTGTCTTGCTGTCCACTGTTTGTCTCTTTCACACTCACTTTACCCATTAATATTGGGTGCAACATTTACGCATGTTGACGTTTAAGGCCGGATGTCGCATACGTATTTATCCCTTTGATGCAGGGTGTGATGTGTGGGTTGTTTACATGTCAGGTCAGACAGTGTCATCCATCTAAGATATCAAAAAGTCAGTCAAAAAAATAAACAAAAATTAACAAAAAATTTCCACTCTTTCCATTTGTATTTCAGCAATTCACAGCCCATTTAATTAGGTATGTTTTTAAATTGATCACACTGACTGAAATGACCCTCTGAACCTGTTGCATTCAGCAGGTGGCAGATGGTGAAAGCTTTGGACTTCCAGGTTTCATCTGTGTTTTCTTATTGCTGATCATTTCTTTCTGTCTTAGCTCTATGATTTTAAATCACGCTCCTCACAGGCCCCTCCCATTAAAGTGCTGCCTCAAAAAGTTGTGTATTTGCAGGTGCATCAAAGTCAGTTTTTAAATCAAAGTCTTTTTATTTTAAGTGTAGTGACAGAAACAAAATCCATTTCCTCGTCCCTATTCCTAGAGTACTGGATCTCAAGAGGCAATGAGCCAGACAAGTAGAGAAGATTAACAGAAATGACAAAACAAATGAAAGTTAACATGAACATTTTTTTTTAAATCAGTTTGATTAACATAACTTCTCTTTCTTTATCTACGTCTGTATCTTAACAGTGCTGGACAGACACCCCGCAAGGTGCGTCAACATTACACGGGTGAACTCATGGATGTCTACTGTTCTCAGTGCAGCAAGAAGGTCAACTTGCTTAATGACCTGGAGGCCCGCCTTAAAAACCTCAAGGCTAACAGGTAGGGCACACACACACCTCAATATTACACAAGATAAGCACACTCCAAATGTCACCTGTGAGTAAAACTTCAGCAGCTGAGCGTGTGAAGACATTTTCGGCCCTTTTCCTGTCAGTTAGTCCTGTCGAATCAAATCACATCACAAGAATAAATTCACTCACTGCAATGTCTCCTGTCACTTTAATTCAAATTCATCTTGAAAGAAGTTTTCATGATGAAATGCCCTGTAGCAGAACAAAAAAAAGGGTAGAAGAAGAAGTAAAAACCATCCTGTTCCAGCACATTTATCTCCAAGTTACTTGATAGAAACTCCTTGCGTACACTGAGCTGTTTCTAGGCATGACAACACCAAAGTTTTTCAGCTTTGATGTTCCTGGTACACGCTTCAACCAGACATTTGAAGTGTATTAGTCAATTTATAGGAAGTGAAGTGATGAAATGAGGTGATGCAATGTTGTTGCAAAGTGTTCGGCTGTTCCTTCTGTTTTTCGCACACATGCCCCAACATGCCCACAAACACTCATTGATCGTTATATAAGCCTGTCACTCCTGTGCTTACCTCATCACTATTGTAATGAGGAATCTATTATTGGAGACTTAATCCCAGGCGATCATTAACAGCTCTTACTGTACACCTGTACAGCACCTGTACATAAGAGCGGCCACACATGCAGACACCAGAATTATCAGAGTGCTGTAACTGTTGTTGAATAATGTTTTAAATATAGAGTGAACTTTCTGTCTTTGTTACTCCAACCCTCATTTGACTCTGCAGGATGTCTTTCTCTCTCTTTGTCTCTCTTTCTCTCTCTCTCTCTCTGTCTCTCTCTCTCTCTCTCTCAGTAGGGAATAGGCTCTATCATCCAGCATGTGTCTCTTAATTAGACCTCTGCTTCCCCCTCATGAATAATAGAGTAGAAGTGATGAGCAGAAAAGAAGAGTCAAAGTGGAAAGAATGAGAGAAAGATGTTATCGATAAAGAAATGGCTTTGAATCGTGAGCTCTTGAGATAGAGACTGAACAGGATGGTGGAGGATAAAACTTAAGGCATTCTGAGCAGGTTTTACAGATGAGTGTGAATATTTCCAAAAATAGACACAGGCCAATGGTGGATGAAGCCAAAGAGAGAGGAAATGTCAGGAGGTAGAACTAAGTGGACTCCAAATGGAAAGAGGACAGAGATTTGGCCACTGAAGTATGTAGAGGCTCAGTTGGGCATGTTAAACGCCTTTACATACAATTAATTTAATTGAATTTTCCACAATCAGGCATGCAAATCCCCAAAATTCAGTCATGGGGCCTTTATTTGAAAATTGGGCATTGATGAGGAAGACAAATATGCAGTCATGTAAACCAAGTACATGAAAGAAAAAAACAGTCTGCCCTTAGAGTAAAACAGTATTTAGGTATATTCATCTTCATATTCCCATCTGACCTTAAACAGTTTATATATCATGGTGTGTGGAAAAGAAAGCAGCTTAAGATAATGGAGTTTTGCAGCATAAACTCAAATTATTCCAAAAAATTTCTATGCACTTTCAGAAAAGCCTTCATGAAACTGTGTTGACAAAGTTCTACATATAATACATGAGTTAAATAGATACAAAGAGAAACAAAATGACAACTAGTATTTCTGGCAAAGTCAAAGTGTTGGTGTTTACTTTTTGTAAAATTTAATGTACATCCCATAAATCTAATAACACAAACTTCACCCCGATGCTTTTTACCACGGATCACCAATCACAGACAGAGTTGTATTAGCACAGCGTTCTTTCCACACACACCAATAAATGTAGCAACAATATTGTTTGACAATGAGTCTGTTGTAAAATCTATTTATTTCCCTTTAGATGGAGCCATATTTGTTAGGAACATGCATTTGTGGGCTTAGCCGCAGAGCTGAGTTTGTAGGTTGCACCCATGAGAAATTTGCCAAATCTTCTTATTGACAATGCCAAACAGCTTATTCTGCCATTTATGGCACATTTCTTAAAGAATTGGCTCCATGTAAAGGGAAAATAAGATGTATTGCCAAAAAGTATTGTTACAGCAAAGAAAAAACCTTCAAAACAAAGAAAACAAAAAGTCTTTTTCCTAAATTGTTATCCGTGTTCATCAAAGAAGAGACACTAAGCTGAGCTGAAACATAAGCTAATATTTTTGTCTCTCAGGGTTGTACACACTCTCTATATCTTTAATACTGAGAGGATCCTCTGGTAGGTTCAGTCTGTTAGAGACCCTCATCACTTGTTTTTTCTATCCCTCTCTCTTAATCTCACTATCTGCTTTCCCACAATTCCTGCCTGTTAAATCTCTTAGAATCTTTTTTGTTGTGTTTAGTTCAGTTGAACCATGATCTAATTTGACATTTTGTTTGTGATTTTTCTCAGTATATGACATAAAGTACCACAACACCCAAAATCAAAAGTCGTCAAAAGATTTAGGTTGTTACATGTTACATGTCTCAGAAAAGACTTGCACCAAGTTATACAACATATATCATAGAGATAGATTATGCTTTGGATAAAAGCTCTTTCTGACAGCACAGTGCTGCTCACACTCCTGTTTACTCAACTGTGCTGTATTACTGCAGCCCAACAATGATTCGCTAATTATTTTTGTTGTACGTGGGCATCAGCTGTCTCTTGTGTGAGTCTCCTCTATGTTTTCTCATTATTGTTAATCCAATGTGACGTCCTGCACAGGCAGACACATCAGACTCAGAGTGTCTTTGGGCTCTTGTCCCCCTGAGACAGCCGCTGTCGCTGAGCTGACAGAAATCCCGCTCACTGAACCAAGAAGGGAATCTTGTTATCATTGACTTCTCCTTCAGTGTTTCTTTATCTCTGTCTTTCCTACATGCCAACATCACTGAACAGCTAAAATCTTAATTGTCATCAGCAGTTTCTTTCTGTGAAGTGTTGAGCTGTGAGTCTAGACAGATTGATAGCAGCTCACTGAGATTAAAAAAAAAGGGAAAAAAAAGACTCATACATTTTCTTTCATTTTTCTTTTATAGCCCCAACAGGAAAATCTCCAGCACTGCTTTTGGAAGGTAGGTGTCCCACCTGTTTGTGTATGTGTGTGTTTGTGAGCTTCTTTGTGTCCTGGAAAGGGTCACTCACTTGGGCTCTTCCTGTTCTTAAATTACAATTTGTGCTGCACGTGTTTGCTTTATTTGTTGACACACACACAGATAAGACTCTGCTCCTTTATCAGTCAGCCGCCCAGCCAATGAGCTTGAACAGGCTGTTAATTACAAACTGATTATGTTGAAATGAATCTGGTATAATCTGTCTGCTGTGAAACTTCCCTTTTTGCCCCTGGACTTGAGAAAAGATTCTGACCATTAGCCGTGACACTGAAAGTCTCTCCATGTTGTGTTTCCATGCTCTGGGTGATGTGTTTTGTATCAAGGCGTGTGTGCTGTTTCTACCCACATTAACTGAGTTATAGTGACAGAGTGAAAACGGCCTGTCAGACCTGATCTATATATTCAATATAAGCTTTGGCTCTCTTCCCCTGCCCCGTCCACTGTTCCCGCACACTGGTTTGATTTCTTCTTCCCCTTTATTGCTCTCTTTATCTGATCTTCTGTACTTTGTTCTTCTCTGTTTCCCTCTTGTTTTATCTTCTCCCGCTCCCCCTCTCTCCCCTGTCTTGCTTAGTCTCATCTTCCTTATTTTTGTCTCCTTTGCCTTCTATTTCCTTTTTCACATATCCCCTCCTGTTCTTGGAGAACAGCAAAGTTTGGTGAATATTGATTCTTTCATCCAGAATTAATGCCTTGTTCAAGCCTGTATACCAAAGGAAAATGCTATGACAGGTATTTCATTGTGTTGCAGCATTTTACTCAGAAATTTGTGCTTGAATCTTGCAAGAGCATTGTGAATGATGTGCTCTCTAGCAAAAAAAAAATGTAGAAAAGCAAAAAGGCAAAAGCTAAAGGGGAGAGTGTTAGTCTGCTCACTTTCTATACACTCAAATACTGTAAAAATTGTACAGTAATTTAGTTCGCTTGTTGTCACGCCACGTAAATATAAATAGGTACATTACCTAGTTTCTTTGCATACAGTAAAAAAGTTGTCTTGAGCAAAGAAAAGTAGTGTAAAAAGGGAAGATCTGCTCTGGGGTCTGACCGATTATCTGACTGAGCCAATCATTGATGCCGATATTTACATTTTGACACATATTGGAATCTGCCTTTTTAAATCAATATTTCATCTATCTGCTAATAAGAGATAGAACTGGGTTATTTTGGCTCTCTTGCAGCTGTGCCTCTGTTTGCAGTTACTACTGTCTCTACCATTGTCCCACTCACAGAACCATCTAAGTGGTTACACCCAGAGCCAAAGCACAGGCAACGGCCAATCAGCAGTGAAAGCTGTGCATGCACAGTGTTCACACACACGGCAGAGAGGAGAAAAAGTTTTTGCCAAGCAGTTAAGTTTTGAGCATATGTTAAAAGATCTTTGAACAAAGTCTAGTGGTTGAGTTTATATCATTCAAAATTATGATGCCAGTATTTTCACCTTTACCACAAATGAATATCAGTTCAAATATCTATTATGGGCCTCCTTGACTACCAATAATCTGTATTTGTATTGGCCCTGAAAAAAACATATTGGTCTATCTCTAATCTGCTCTCCAGTCATTAGTGTCCAAAACAAATGTGCAGGCTGACTGTGCACATGGAAAACAGCATTCATCCCAGAAAACCACTTGCCATTCTGATCAAAGGTGATACCATAATAAATGCCAAATGGAGGGTCTTTGCATCAATTTCCATTCACTATTTGTTTTTATTATAAGGCACCATGGTTTTTTTCCCCCAGATTTTCCCCCTAAAACAGATATTTCAGTGCTACCTATATTACAGGTTTTACAGAGTATTCTGTCCTCTTCATATTTGCAGTCTCCTCTCAACTCTCCTCTTCTCCCTTCAACACCCCCCACCCTCTCCTGTTAGCACCTCTCCTCTCCATACTGCTTATCTCAGTAATGGATCAGACGCCTTTCTCAAGTTATTCCATTAGCGTGAAAGGGGGCAGCTGTACCCTTATAACGGCAGGAATGTCATACTTGATCGTGTGACTCAGTAAGAGTCACAAACACCTGTGTGGGTGTCTGTCTGATGCACCTAAATCAAGCCTATGTGTGTCTGTCCTGGTTTGGTACTTTCCTCTTTCACATATCATCTACAGTAGGTTATGTTGCAGCAGCAGGACAGAGCACACCTTTTATAGTCCCTCTCTTTTTCTTACTCACACGCACAAAATCGCGCTAATGCAAGCACACTCAAAACAGCTGGTCCTCACCTGGATGTTTCTACACATTTCTTAAGTGTGTGCATGTGTGTCTCTGTGTTTGAGCAGGCAGCTGCTTCATAACAGCAACCTTAGCAGCAGCAACGGCAGCACAGAAGACCTTTTTAGAGACAGCATCGACTCCTGCGACATCGACATCAATGAGAAGGTAGGGATGTGTTTGTGGGCTTAAGCATCAGCTGTTGTCTTTACACTCTGAGACTCTGCTACCTTTATGTATCAGTTTGTTTTTTATTGATAACAAACTAATACTTGCAGTAAATATTGGTACTTTTTCTGTTTTTGTCAGCTTGAACTGTATGTATTGAAACCACAGCAATTCAAGAGCTACTCACAATGGATGCAAAGCTTTACAATGAGAATGCTAATTCACAGGATGAGCCCCGTCAGGGTTTTCTGACGTCTGCAAATTCACAGGGAGGGCTTAGCGTTTTCATGTGTTTTGAAACTAGGGAGAAGCAAAACTTTTTGTGTGGAATTTGGGAAGTGGAGGGGATGCTGTCATTTTGTGAAACTTTTGAGTCTCCTTTTTTATTGAACTGTACCTGTTTTTTTTGCCAGGTGAGCTCTCTGGAGAAGAAGGTGGCAGAGCTTGAGAATGAGATTCTGTTGAATGGGGATCTGAAGTCAAAGCTGAAGCAGGAAAACACTCAGCTTGTACACAGGTACAGTCAGAAACCTGCATCTGAGAAACTGTTTTCTTGGTGCTCAATGCCACTTATATCTTGCCTCTTGTGTCATTAAGTACTGCAAGTTTATAATTATTTCCTCTGTATGAATTTTGTGTGATATGTTCAGGGTGAATGAGTTAGAGGAGCAGCTGAAGGACCAGGAGACGCGATCAGAACAAAATCTGCAAGCGGAGCTGAGACGACACAGAGAGGCTTTCAACAAGATGGAGAGAGACAAAAACACACAGATAGAGCTGCTGACCAACAAGTGAGAGAAACAAATAATCACCTATCTCAGTGCTCTGCTTGATGTGTCTGAGATTGTATTCATTGGCTCAATATCATCTGATTGTGTAACCAGTTTCTGTTTTTTTACGTCTAAGGTTTGTGAAGATGCAGAATGTAAAATCTGATGCAAATCAGAGCTCAGAGATCCCTGCATGGGTTAGCTAGTGTCCTCTAGAGCTTCAGTATTTGTTGACGTTTGCTGAAACAGCTCTCAAGCTGACAGAGAAAAGCAACACAGAATTCATGAATAACAGAAAGCTAATGTACAAAACTGTGTTTTTCCAGAGTGAGGCAGCTGGAAGAGGAGAATAATGACTTTGCTCTAAACATGTGCCGGCTCAGGTCACAGACAGAGAAACTGGATGAGGTAAGCCTCCAACATGTTTGTTTTTACTTTTAGATCCTTTGTACACTTTTAATTTTATAGAAAACCTTCATTACTGTGAAAAAATATCTGATTGCCAATAAATGATAGTACTCCTGGTGTCAATTTGCTGAAACCCAGGTAAAAACTGGCAGGGCAAGGCTAGTTTGATTACAGAGCATAATTTGTACACAAGGCAATTCAAAGTGTTGTACAGCTACATGAAATCACATCAAGTCAAAATGAAATTATTTCATAAAATATAAAATTAACCATTGTTAAGTTTAATTTAAAGTGAAGAGTGGTGATAAGTCAGTAAATTCAAAGTGTTCAACGCACAAATATGAAGAAGAGCAGTAATGTTTTCACAGGATGAGCTGTGATAAATACCTTTGAACAACACCTCTATTCTGAGACCTTCACCCGACAGTTGTCAGCTCCATCTCCTAAAATTAGTATCTGTGTGATCAAGATTGAGTCATAATCTTTCCATAAACAAAATCCTTCCTATTCAAGAAGGTCTGCCTTTGTTGATATGCTTTTACAGTATGTCAAATTTGATATATTTATACGTGACTGACAAGTGTGAATATGTGTCTTGTGTGTGTGTGTGTGTGTGTGTCCGTCCGTGCTTCCTCAGGAGAAGCAAAGGATGACAGATAAGCTGGAGGACACCAGTTTACGCCTGAAGGATGAGATGGACCTCTACAGGAAAATGATGGACAAGCTGAGACAGAACCGAAACCAGTTCCAGAAAGAGAAAGAAAACATGCAGGAGGTAAGAGAGACTGTATTGTGCAATCAGATGCATACACAGAGTGGGCTGTTTGCTCTACAGCTCACCCTGTTTCCTCTCTTTTCTATACTCTCCTCTCCCCCCTCTGCGTTTTCACTGGCTCATACACCCACACCCCCAAAATACTGCACTGCCGTTACATAACAATGCTCATCTGTCCTTTCTCTCTGTGTAGCTGATAGAGGACTTGCGTCGTGAGCTGGAGCATTTGCAACTCTTCAAGCTGGAGTCAGAGAGGCCTGGACGCAGCCGCAGCTCTTCCTCCAGTGTGGCAGACTTCAACAGCAGGACCAGGGAGGTGGAGCTGGAGCATGAGGTCAAGAGACTCAAGCAGGTACTGATGGATGATGCATTCAGATGTGTTGTTGTTGAAACTAGAGCTACGAAGGAGCTTTGACACGCGTAGAGGCGTCTGTTGTACATCTATGTAGAATGGATTGTTTTTCCTCTACACCTTATCTCTCTGGAGGTTTTCTTATATAAAGAGTGACTTGTTTCATCTCTTAACACTTGATAGAGGGTCAAACTGCAGTTTGTGATAGTTTGTGTCCCTGCTGTTGGAAGATAAGTCCTTGTTTCAGATTTGATTATGAGTTTGGGTTTATAGGTTAATTATTCACGGAATATTCACTTTTTTATGAATCAAATGCATAAGTGACTTGTCTTATCTGTTTTGTCTCAGATGTAATGCAGCATGTGTTTATATTTTTTCCAAGTCTTTCAAACTACTTGGCAAAGATGACACTGATCATAAATATCCCTTCATTCGTAAATACACCACAACAGGAAGCATAAATATCTGCTGCCAGGAGAACATATGTTGCACTAATTACCCAAATGAAGCCCTCCTTTGCTCTTTTAATCGTGTCAGATGCTTTACACTACAGGATATGCATTAAAACACTTTGTGATGAGAAAAAAGTATTGTTTTAAACTAGCGTTGTGTTAAGTCGATCACATCATTACCTCTCGTCCCTTAAAATCTCGACAGAAACACTTTGTCTGAAAAAGGTTGGTAAGGAGCGAGAATTCAGAGGTGCTGAGCTTATCATCACTTGTGTTTCTTACTTGTCTAGTTTGGTATATTTTCTCATTTCATGGATTCGGTCTTCCTGGAGACAAAACTATTACCTTCCCAGTGAGTGAATCTGATGCTCTTGGGATTGGTATCCTGTAATGTGATCAGGCCTGATGCGGAGTAATCATTCAAGATAAAAATGTAAACTTATCACAAAAGTAAGGGAATTTATTTCTTTTGTTGTAACAATCTTATACCGTTGGGAAGCTTCTTTATGTTTCTGTGCCACAGTTGTGATTATGTATTTGTTGGATAAACAGTAAAGTGGAGTCTGTGCCCATGAAAAGTTTGTCTTAATATAATATGACAAGTTGTCCTCGATGTCGTCTCAAACCAAACTAAAGAGCAGAATTGCAAGAAATAACAAAAGTAATGTTTCATTAGCTTCTGTCTTTCATATCTTTGGTGAAGCTTCTTCTTGTATTTTTAGTAAAAAAAGTAATTCCCTTTTTTTAGTCTGTGGTGTGACAAGTTGTGTAGCTCTGTGAAGGTAAAGGCCATAATCTGAACGACACCAACCGTGACATCCACAAAGATTAGTTCACTATTTCATGTCTGCCTGTGCACCTCTATAAATGTCTATGTGTGTGTGTGTCCAGCGATTTGTGTCCCAGGACTTTCTTCCCCCTGAATTCCAGCACCTGGTGTTGTCTGGGGCTCGGCTCCGTCCTGGTCTGATGGTAAAATTGCTTCTGCAAACTTTGACCTCTTGATCATTAACCACTAATCACAATGGAGTAGAGCGAAGCTGCCTGGGCTGAATTGGGGTCAGTGTTGCTGTTCCCTCTCTAATGAGTAAGAATAGAACAAGAGCAAAGCAAACTGACCTCTTGTCAGCACTCAGGGGCGACTTAATCATGGAGCTTTTATAACACACCAGACAAGCAGGGGAGCAGTTTGTTCTGTAACACGCTTAACCCGTGTAATGTCCTTTAGGTGTTGCCAAAACAGTCGTTTGCTGCTGGCTGATCCACCACATGTTTTGTTGATATGGAGTGAGTGACGCTTCAGTAGCTGCAGTTTGGATTTGTTTTTTGTAAAGATGAATTCCTGCTACTAGTTTTTATCTCCTCATCTCTTTTTTTCTCTCTCTCTCCTGTCCTCTCTCCTTTTGTAGGAGAACCAGAAGCTGCGGGAACAGAATGATGAGCTCAACGGTCAGATCCTCAGCCTTAGTCTGTATGAAGCTAAGAACCTATTCGCCACCCAAACCAAGGCCCAATCTCTAGCTGCAGAGATAGACAATGCCTCCAGAGACCAGGTAAAATTAAGACTGACAAGATAACACATTTGGAAGCCTCTGAAAGTGTTTTTCTGGCTTTTGATGCGTTTATTTCGTGAGGAAAGGAAAGTGAATATAAAAGGAAACGGGGTGAGAGTGGGGAGTCACATACTGGACAGCTGCAGGTTGGATTTAAAGGGTTAACCTGACCACAAGGCCACACCAGCACCCTGATTGTTCTGGAGTTTATGGTGTTTAACAGTTTTCTGGGGCAGCTCACAGCGGTGTAGTGTTCTAAATTTAACCAAATAATGGATCTGAATGTAATCTGCATAATGAGATCATCACCCCAGACATTTCCCACACATAGATAACGAACAGATGCCATCAAGCCATAGGATAATCTGTACCAAAACCAGTAGCAACATAAGAAAAAAAAACATAAACACACTGGTTCCTTCTTCAGATTACTCTTTTTTATGATCTGTTTTGGATTTGATCTGCCTCAAATGTATTTGACTTTTCATATTTCTGGGGTGTTTTGAGCTGTTTTTGGATGAAACATTATTATCATCTTAGACATTGTTTTACATTGTAGTGCATTTAAGATATGAAATGAATAACTGTTTTATTCATAATTTGTGAGATTAACAAAGTTTCATTGTAGCTTTTTGAAGATTTTCTATACTTATGGCAAAATATCTAAATAATTGTGTTGTCGGTTGTAATTCTGCTCTTAAGTTGCAGAGTAAAACTAAAAAAATCCCTTAGTTACAATACCTGAAAAATGATGTCCTAGCTTGCTAAAAATAAAAACATTTTTGATGTATTTCTCTCTGTGTAGTTAATGGAAGCCCTGAAGGAGCAAGAGGAAATCAACCTGCGCCTGCGACAGTACATGGACAAAATCATCCTGTCCATCCTGGACCACAACCCGTCCATCCTGGAGATCAAGAACTAACAGCAACTCAACTGGAATGAAAATCACTCCCAGTTTCAGGAGTTCGGGGATCATTCCAGTTGTTTGGTCAGAATTTAAGTCAGGATGCTCTACAGGATGAATCTGGGACATATTAACAGACACTCGTTGCCCCCTGCTGTTTGTGGCAGGAAAAAGCTTCTCTTGCAGAGCAGTTAAAAGGGAACTCTGCTGAACTAAAAGGAGCCTCTCTCGACATGCAGCTGTGTCTTTATTTGTTGTCTATGCTGTGAACTGTAGCTACTGTCACCCCTTTTGAACTAATACGACAGATCTGGGGATTTGTTTTCCTGGGAACAAGTTTCTTTGAGGAACAACAGAGTAACTCATTGTACACTGGACATATGTACCTTGGAATAAAAGCTGGAACAATATAATAAGTCTGATGTAGGTTGTACTGTAACCTGGTGAAATAATAGAAGTGATATCCTCGGACAAACAGCCCGGTAAGATGTAGGAAGAATCTTTTTTTTTTTTTTTTAGAAAATGGACGAAGAGCTGGAAAGCAGGCTGTAAACCTGACTCTGACTCACAGAGACATGACGGTAGAGCAGTCAAAATTTATTTTAATCTGTGAACTTCTCCCCCATCATGTAGGTGTTATCTAAGGAAGATGTAAGGCTTGTGGATAGGCAAGTTTTTAAGAGATAAAGAGGAAGTGCTTGGAGAAAGCATCTTTGAACCAGTCAAGTCAGAAAGTCGAGGAAGCAAAAAGAAAAAAAAAGGAAAAATGCCAGGGAGTCTGATGATGGTTCATGTGTGATAGCAATCAAGGGTTTAAGTGAAGTTGGTGATGGTCAGTGGAAGGTGACGAGTTTGGTTTTCGCTTATTCTCTAGTAAATGTCTTCCAGTATCCTTGCAACAGCACTTGCTGTTTCAATCAGTCCTTTAGTTGGCTCGGATAAAAAAGTCAAGTGTCACTGTACGGCACAGAAGCCGCAACCAAGGAGTGTCTTGGAGCCCTTAACTTCCATGGTGGCTATTTGCTAGCAATGCCTTAGCTTCAAAAGCTACACTGTTGCCAGCAGTTAGCCCAATGATGTTGCACAGAACTTGAAAGGTTATGAATGTATGGGGTGTCTGGTGGATCACTGGTAGCCATTGTCTCCATACTCCATAAAATCATCTCACCAACTGGGCAGGCATGCACAAGAGACACTTTTTGTTACAATGAACTGGATTTGGTGTCACATAAAAGCTCACAGATTGTGTTTATGCCAAGATGGCCCTCTGAAACTCTGATACTGTAAATATCATGAATGTACATGTGGATATTTCCTCCTCTGTGACTTTAAAGTGGCTGTAATTGGAAAAGATGCATATACAGTATTCAGTACTGTAATGATGAGGGGGGAATGATTACAATCTGCTGTATTATGTAATGATTCTAAACTTGAGTTTTGCTTCCTTGCACAAAAAAGACATTTTTATTTTATTTGCATGGTTCACCTTTTCTTCTGTCTGTGCCTTTTGAGGACATTTTTCCAGACGATGTTGCTAATGATTGACATAGTTTTTTGAAGCTACAGTCTATGTCGTTGTATGACATATTTTCTCGACTTGTAAATGTTGTAATTATAGTGATAATTTGTATCCATGTGCCACTCACCAGTCTTTTTTGGATTGATACTATGAAAACTATTTTATACAGTTTTACCAAGGAAGAACTTGTGATTGCTTAGGTCTTTTATGAAAAGCAGAATAGCACAATGCTTTGTATGGTGCGCTGGCCAGGCTTACGATTTGGAAATACTTTGAAGACTTTTTTTAATGCTGTGGGAAATGTTTAATTGCATTTCTCCGTTTTTTTTTGTCAGTCACAGTGAGTCCATTGCTTTTCAACTTGCTTCAAACCGGCTTTTTCTATGGTTGTAAACGGTCTTCCTAACTTTAGCTAAATGGTGAGCTTTATGAGCAATATTAACTTAAAACTGTACCTGCTGACTCGTGTCTTGTTTTGCTTCATGAATCTTTTCACTCTAGATGGATGAAAAGAAGAAATAAATGGTACATTAAGATGTAAAATTTGTCACAAACCCATATTTCTTGTAGCTCTTCAACTTTTAATTTATTAGGACTGTAAAATGCGATGTAGTCGCTATTAATAGCAATAAAAACTGCTTTGGTGGCAATTCTGATTTTTTTTGTTTGTCATTTTGGTCTACATACATTTTTCATTTTCAACAACTTCTAAACCATTTAATTTTTACACTTCACATTTTTTCACCACAAGAGCATCAATGTAATGCAAGAGAGAAAAAATACAAGTGACAATAAAATCAACATAAGTTAGCAAGGCTGCTTACTGAGGTTGTAGTTGGTAGATGGTAGGACATAACCTTTGCTGACATTATAAGTTACAGACACGTCTCGAAGCACTATGCCAAACATAGCCAGTTACTGTACAAAATGAGTTTACAAAATTTGCTTGTTGCCACAGTTAAAAAAATTGTCCTCTATAACCACAAACCTTGTTGCATAATACCCGGTGAATTACTCAGACAAAGAAAAGTATTGGCAAATGTTAAAAAGAAATGCTGGGCTGCAAGTGCTCATGGGAAATGAGTGTTTGTCCAAGAAAAACATTAGCTTGTCCAGATAGTCATCACCACCCATATCGGTCACCACCCCTTTGATTGCAAACAACATGACCTTGCATTTAAGTCAAGTCACAAACATACAAATTGTTTGAGAATTAAATTACATAAACAAAACGTCTCACTGTAATCCTCATTTGAAGAAAAGTGATACTGATTCTGATCAGTAGACATATTGGTATTATCTCAGCTCAAAAGTTAGGTGCACCCTTGGATTTACAAATAAAGCTTGAAATTGTTGAAACATCATTCTCACTCTTATGGTTTCTTGTCCTCATGTTACAGAACTGTAAGAAATCAATATTGGTATGGGATCAGTATGGGTACTCGCGATGTCAAAGCCCGGGTACTGGAGCATTAAAGGTATATCAATGCACACTATGCTCATATCAAGGTCAGGTTTCTATAAACTCCTCAATATCGCTTCTGAATACTTCTTAGGTTTATGGATTGTATGTAATGCCAAATTTACAAGCACTTTTACAATCCTATATGGTGTGAAGTTAAATTTAGGGTGTATTGTTTCCTTGGTCGCTTCAAAGTTTCACTTACGCCTCATTAACTGGAACAAAATGGCGTTGAGTGTCTTTTTGGCGCCTCCCATCAACGGTTGCTTCTCAGCTCTGTGCTCCTTGTTGGAGGCCTGCTCCAGGCACAGGTGAGTGATAGCTTGTTAAATTATATTTAAAAAAATAAAAATAAATAAATGGTTTCGTCAGTGTTACACATAGAAGTTACAGTGAAAGCGTTATCTCTGCCCGTGGTTTATTTACTAACTTTAACCACATGGAAACAAACGGTTGGAAATCATTAGCAAGATGACGCAGCAGGTGGGAAACTGTTAGCTAGCTGTCGGTGTAGCGCCGAAGCAACGTTTTGTTTTTTAATCGGTGTTTAAATATAACTGTCAATACAAATACTTCAACAGGGGGCTTCCTGTAAAAATATATATATATATATTTCATGACTTATTTGACCAAATTGCTCATCAAGTTAGTAAGCAGTTAAAACGTTGACTGTCACCCACGTTGAGGCAGCTAAAGCACAACAAGAAAAGTTATGTGGAATAAAAAGCTAAATTAAGGAGTTTCAGAGAAGGCTTGAGAAAATTATTGCAATTAAACCTGAAAATGGTCGGGAAGGCGTCAGGGTCTTGAAAAAAAAAACAAGTGCTCTCATTTACTAAGTGTAACAAAAATGAGTAAAACAAAGCTTGATGACTTGAAAGTTACATTACTGATGTATCTTAAGCTACATTACTTTTTCAATTGCAAAGCAATGTAGGGTTCACAGATGGACCAACATGAGGGAAGTCGAGGGCCAATTCCTGAAAAGTCTTATTCATCTGGTTTATCTCAATCAGTGGGTAAGTTTTCGAAGAAGGCAATGAAGGGTTCCTATTTTAACCTGAACTCTTCATTACATCCGCTAATGATAAACTAGTCTTTTCATGTAACAAGAAAAGCATCAGATGCTTTAACTAGGCAGTTCAAAATAGTGGCATTGGTGAGATACATTGATAAAAATGTCTTTTTCTTTCCAACTCTTTACACTCACATGCAACTCTTCGATTTGACTTTTTAGGTGGCGTTATGCCTCAGAATAACATGAACAATGGAGGCAGAAGAAAAGGATCACATCCACACTCCTTTGAAGCCAACACACCGGTCAGTAATGGAGTGGGGGGCACAGATTTGGCCAGTGGAGCTGTTCTTCACAATGACTGTCCAACTGCTGCTTCTAAAACCAGCGGGAGGAAATCCAACGGCACAGAGAACAGAAATACACCACCTTGCATAGTTAATGGTCATATTAACAGTAAGTGCAACGGCTTTGTGAGAAAAACAGCGCCACCATGGACAAACAAGAAACGAGGAAGCAGGATTTCAGCTGTCACTGATGCTTCAGCATCTGACAGAGTCATAAATGCTGGTACTTCACATGGTGTCCCAGTCAACGGAGAGGTAGTCGCTTTGCCCCATGATTCAGAGAAGAGCCATAAAGCAGATGCAAAGAACCACAGACCATGGAAGAAGTTTAAACGCAAGAAAAGGTGGGAGACTTACCTTAAAGCTGCTTTAAATAAATCTAAGTGCACATTAATACGTAATTACTCACAGCTGTCAGCAGAGTCCCACCTGCATGACCTCGGTGTTAGCTGTGACGAAGCTGGTTTAGACATTTACATTGGCTTTAATGCAAGTGTATCTGACACATGACAGAGCACACTGACAGTAGACGCACTAAATGAGCCGCACTTTTCAGGAGCATACATTAGCATCCTAAACTTGTATTTCAGACTGTTTTGGGAGGTTAATGTGCAAGTAAAAGGGAGCTATTAGATAAGTGTTGTGTTTTTCACCCTCATACGTGCATTTTAAACATAAGGCCAAAACCTACCAGCCAGCTGTTTCTGAGGTTTTTGCACTCTGTGCCAAGCCAAGAAACTGTTCCAAAAAAGTAAAACAACTCTTATTGACCCTGTGTTGTTGTATGTCATGAGCATGTGTGGGCAAAATACTGTCGCAGTGACAGATGAGTACATCACACAAAGACTGACCTATGAATCTTTTACAGAGCCCCTGAAGTCAACTGTGCAGAGATACCCACGTCCCCACTGACTGCACCACCCAAGGAAGAAGACTGGGAGAAGGAGATCGAGGAGGTCACGCTGACAGGCTGGGAAAAGATATGTTATGGGATCAATCCCGATGGTAGGTAAAAGTCCTCACTGGGTTTTTTGTCTGCTGTGAGAAGATGTTTATGTTCACTTGTTAGAACTCTGTGGAACCCACACTATTAAGTATTGGAGATGGCAAACTGTGTAATTTCTGAAGTGAACCTCGCAAGAAGCCTTGTATCTAGGCAGCAGAACAGGTGTTCACTTATGTTTTTTGTCTCATGTAGGTCCAGAGGATTTGCTCCATTTCGATATGAGGGATTTGACACTAAAGCAACGGGACATGGCCCCCCTGCCAGTGACAGCCAATTACTGCCCAGCCAAGCACCACCCACACCCCCTCAAATGGACCTGCCACAACGTTCCTGTTGAGTCAGACCAGTTTGCAGACGCTGATGAGTAAGCCAGACCTATGCTGTTATGTTAGACCATTTTTAACTAGTTATGTTCACAAACAGATATTAACTTAGAAGTTTTGCTGTTAATGTGATATGCATTTTCTGGTTGTGAATGAGTTCCTTGGATCCTGAGATTTCATCTGTTTTTTCCCCCGTCAAAAGCATCAGTTACAGTTACAGTCTAGATTTCAGAACATACCCTAGGTTAGCACTTTAACTTCAAATCAGGTCAAAAACCATTAGTTATCTGTGGAGGGGTCTGCTTTGTTGGTGGTTTATTCTCTTATTATAGATTTTAGTTTATTATTTCTATTCAGATTTTACATTCCTTTAAAAGTGCAACACATGTATGTTGATCTTAAGAAATGATTTTAGCCTTTAACAAAATATTTCTGTTGCTGCTTCAGTGAGATTTTTACCTCTCTTGTGTTTCATACTTTCACAAGTCTTCTAAGAACAAAAAAAAAAGTTTTAATCTGAAGGGTTTTTGTTTTAATGCTAAAATAATTTGAAATATTGCACTGTTAGATTTGATGCTTAATAATTGTTTAAAACATGCATAAGCAGCTTTTTAATTTGTTTATGGTTTAATAATGTGAGAGCAAAAAAAACAGTTCGTTCCACGCCTGTACAAAACTTCAGTTACATGTTCAAAAAATAAATAGATAAAATTTCTTCTGCCTTGTGATTGGTTTGCGAGTTCATCTCCTCAAACAATTGAATCTTTCACCGTGGTTTCAATAGATACTCCACTTAAAAATGTCTTGGTCTCATTTGGCACATAAAACGACACTAATACCTGGCTCAGACCTAATTAATGTGGCAATGTTAAAGGTAGTGATATCTTTTGACCACTAGATGGAGCAGTTGGCATCAAAATATGTTTCCTCTGAGTTATTCTTCTCACCTCTGGGAGTTCAGTGGGTTCATTCCCAAGGACTGGAGAGACACAAGCACTTACTTGCACACCGTTCACAGCTTATTTTCCCCCGAGCTATCATTCAGAGAGCAACTGCTGATGGGGTTACAGACAACTGTAACTAAGCTGATTAATGCTAACTAATAATACTTAATCATTCATGTCCACAGACACCGTGTCAATAATAGATTGAGGTCATAATCTTTGGTGCAATCCACCGCCGCATGCTCTGATGAGACTTTGTAGTTGAATTTTAAGCAGTGCTCTAGGTTTGTTTGGTTTTTTTAAAACCAAAGTATTGGACATCAGAACCATCACTTTCAAAGAGATGAAGCAGTGTTTGATGTTGCCCTGTCTTCTATGTGAATCGCATTGTTGATGTCAAGAGCAAATGAGACCACAGCAGTGGTGCAGATGGAGAAGAATGTTGATATAGTTTTACTTTGTCAAGGGTTTTATGTACAGTTTCAGTGGGGGTTAGATGATCAGTGAGGCCATTTTTTAGGTCAGAAAACAACTGTTGAGTGCTGAAAATATGAGGGAAATGAATCAAAGAAGTTTACATCAAGGTTTAGTGTCTAGATCTGTCTTGTTTTACAACCGTTTCCAAAAAAAGGTAGATTGTAATGTACACAGCGGATAAAAGGTTAAGGTGGTTTGTAAACCATGTAAGCTCCATATTTGATAATAGTGCATTGACAACATTTTAGATTGTGAAACTAAAAAAAATATAGTGACTTTAAATTTGATGTTAGCAACATATTTTGAGAAGTTGGTACAGGAACAACCAAAAACTGAAACTTTGCTGGATTTTAAAATAAAAGAGGAAACCTGGATAAATATTTGCTGACTGAGTGGATTAGTTTGCAAAAGATAACAAAAAGGGATGAGTCTGTCAGGAGTAAAAACGGGGGAGGTTCACCAGTCTGTGAAAAACTGAGCAAGGAAATAGTCCAGCATTCCAGATTAATGTTCATTCTGTAAAACTGCAAAGCATTTAGAGATTTTCAACAAGTATGGTATGATACATCATGCAAAGATTCAGAATATTTGGAGAGATCTTTGTATGTAATGGACACAGCTTAAAACCAATATTGTGATTGTGATCTTAAGGCGCATAGGCTGCATTGCAATTTAAAAAACAAAAAACGAAACTCTGCAATGGAAGTCACTGCATGGTTCAAAAATGAGACTGTCGTTGTAATGAGAAATGCTGCTTAAAAGTGTGCCACACAAAAAGATTAAGATAAATTAGCTGAGAAACCACCCTGCTGGTAATCTGTACTCATCTGGAAAAGTATGCACCAAAGACATAATGAAACAGGAAAAGAGAAAACAAACCCATACTGTCTGCTAGGACAGGCCTGCAATCGTAATCTTACTAACTTCTGAATGTGAGTGGAACATAACAGGGATTCGGACAATCTGACTGTTTGCTTATAGTTAATATACCTCAAGGTGCTTTATTTAACACTTTCAGAGCTCAGAGTGGAAAAGTAAACTTTTAAAAACATTGTAACGTGCGTTGAGTTTATCACAGGAAACAGAAACATTGCATTACATTTTTTTCCCAGTATCATGCAGCCCTAATAGATATAACTTGAGCCTGCACAAGATAATTGATTGTTTGTGGATAAGTCATTCCTGGTGCAGATTGTTCTAACACCCATCAATGAAGTCCCCCAGATCTGTTGCGTACTGTTGCACAGTTATGCATAGAAAAGAAGTTGCTACTTTGTGACGGATAAAAGAAAATGCTGTTTGTAATACGTGGCAGCTGGTAGCAGCCATCTTGGATCTCATACTGTTCCCTGGCAGGATGGTCAATTTAAAATGAATGAATATGAGTTTGTCTCTTTTTATTATTTGAGGCATCAGCTTTTTTTTCTGGGAGGTGGCCCAAATGAAACGCCATTGTTCATTTTCTGAACTGATGATCATTCTCTGTGAACTGGACTTGCCCTGCAGTATGAATCCACTCCCTAGTTGAATTCACATATGTTATCTGTTTGATCTGACTGTTTAATAAATATTTGTGAGCATGCATAGCCCCCTCCAAAATCCAGTAATCAGAAAAATATTGAATCCCCGGCTGCTTTCCTTCCTACTGAAAATGCTGCACTGTAATCGTTTTCTCTTCCATGTGAACCCTGTAGATGGCAAAAAAAAGTAGATGGCATTCACTAAAAAATGTGCCTGTTTGCTCATTGGAAGTTCTCTCAACACTATCAATCTGTTGACAAAAACCCATCTGTTATTCATTGTTGTCAGAACAGCTCTGTTTTTTATCTTTGAGAAAGCTTCAAATTCACAAACTGACGACTGACGACAACATTTAAAGAAGGAGAAACGTGCTTTTCTTGCGGGGCGGATTTCCCAGTGAAGTCTGCAGAAAGCTGTAAAAAGTTGTGCATTATAATTTTGTGTGGGAGGTATCAGAGTTCAGAAACTGTGTGTTTCATACATGTTGTAATCCTGGTGAGTGATTAATGCCTCTATATGTCTCAGAGGAGCTTTTTTCCACATCCTGTGTTTGGACAAATGAGCAGACGTGCTGGAGGTCTGTTCTGACTGCCCTCCTACGTCCACCCTGCAGTAATGCTAGGGGTCATACTCAGCTCATTTAGTTCCTCATTTAATTGAAGATGAGTCCAGTACAAAGGACATGTTTGTATTAACAGCACACTGTTATTTGTGTATTAATAGTTGGATTTATCCCTGGTATGAAATGTTACATTTTCCAGCGTTGGGTTAAAAAGCAGCGCCACATTTCTGGGAAGTGAATCACCACCAGTTATTTAATCTCTTTCCAGTCTGACTATTCATTTAGCATTCAACGTGTCTGATTGATCTGGCAACATAATGGTTTGTTAGCCTGGCACAGGAAGACACCCAGGAGGAGACAGGAAGGAAGATTGTGGTCACTTCACCCTCCTTCAGCTGACCAAAGCAAACAGACCAACATTTGTCACTGAAATCACAGTTATTCCAGCTGTCCAGAAATGCTAATCTTTCCTCCTCGTTACGATGAAGCTGCAGCTTGATGGTCAACACTGGTGAAGTTACAAGCAGGAATTTTGTTCAACTAAAGTGAGGAATTACACACAAGATACAGCACTGTGTGTTTAGTTTAATGTAAGATAATGTCAGTCTATCTTCAGTTTCTCGAGCCTGTTCTTTCCCACTTTGCTGCTGTAAAAACCTTATGAAGAACTGGATTTTCATTTAAAGACTCGAGTTTAGTCTCAGACAAAAGGAAACCTGTACTTCTTTTAAATTTTAGAGCACATTTCTTAGATCTTTTTTAGCCTTTTCTTTAAAAAGGTCAACTAGAAGAAATGATTGAGAACACTTACAGTCTTGGCAAGCCCTGGGAAACACATAAGATAGTCTTTTTTTTCATGTGAGTTTGTAACATTCCAAAAATACAACTTCTCTTTATTCAAGCCCCTCTATATTCAGAAAGCCCCTTTCATATCAAACATGCAGCCAAAAGGGTTTAAAAAAGAAGTCAAAAAAATAACACCAAAAGGTATTAGGAGGATAGTCTTGTACAATATATAGAATTAAAAATAAAATGTATATGATAAGATCAACAAATAAAATGGGAAAAAAATTGATGCACAGTGGTGCTGTGGTTACTGCTGTTACCTGACAGTAAAATGGTTCTTTGTTTGATTCCCTGACTGGACAGGCGACTTTGTTTGGCGTTTGCATGTACTGCATGTAAAAGATAATGGATGGATTTAAAATGACAATGACAGATGTTATCAAGATAACAATGATTCACTGTATTTTAAAGATCAAAATCCACTCAACGTTGTGCAGATATGAGATTCAAAAAGAAACAGAACAATTTGAAACAGCGGGGAAACAGCTTTAAAGCTCCTGTAAGGCAATTTTGTTCTGCCAATTAAGAAGTTTTTTTTTTTGTTTACAAAAAATGTCCTCTTTTCTTTTAACACCCATATTTTTCATTTATCCAGAGTTGTAATCACCCATCATGAAAAAGGCATTACCCGTAGTATGCTCTGAATTAGTTAGTCTAACACCTACCACTTACCAGCGGTTCCAGACATTAAAAATAACCATACAGAGATAGTTGTTCCTCTCTTTAGCATTCTTATTTGCTTTATTAGATTACATAGAAATATCAATATTAGTTTCAGTCTGTTAAACTTCTAAAATCTCCCCTCGTGAGCATTTAAATGATCAGTTTAATGTTAAATATGGAAACTGGTACTCTGGTTTGGCCTGGCCACAATTGCCAGTGCACTGTTAGAAAAAACAGTGCAGAACATACTCGAGGTAAAAGAAACCTAATGTGAGGTGGTGAGGTTTTAACAATAGATGGATTTTGCATTAAAAGCATCTAATCTGTAATAGAAACCGCCTCCTAAACTTCCCACAAGTCTCTCACTTCAGCCAAAGTTATTCAGTACCAAAGTTCTGTATTTCTTTAACTCTTAACAAGATGCAGAAAGACGTTGGTGCAGGGTTTAATTAGTCCAACGCTGGGAAGAAAATGACCACAAAAGACATTCCTTTGTTCCTTCACATACTTAGATAGAAACACAAGAAGAAACATGCTGTATCAGAAAGATCCTGTCCTCCTCCTGTAATGACCTCCTGCAGACTGTGATCAATCTGGCTCCCTGTTAGGACGGACGCTCTGATCTCCATCTCTCCTCTGTGACTCACATCCAGTCATAGCTTTTTCCTCTTTTTCTTACAGTGTGTCCGGTCTTGTTCTGTGCTGTCTTCGTTGGTCTTATGATGTTTTGCTGGCAAGTTGAGGAAGATGCCTGTGGTTAGCTAACCACAGCCAGAGCTAACCAGTGCAAAAACTTAAATAAATCGGCTGCTTGGGGAGCAGGGATTCTGGTAAATTTGCAAATAATTATCTTCAGTCCACTGGTGAAAATTGGTAAAAGATGGAAACTAACTGGAAGGTTTGCCTGCATCAGGCCAGATCCTTGCCTGTAGTATTTAATTCAGGACTTTTACACACAAATTTGGCAGTACTGAATTTAACAGCTCCATGGCACTTTAAATTCTCTTAACTCTTAGAGTGTTGGATGGTATTTAAAGGCTTGTTTAACACTGTTGGGACTTGAGCTTGTTGATTTATCTGAGATTTTTTGAGAAGAAGGTTTCCTGTCAGTGTGACCTGACACAGTAGGAAGGCAGCCAAGGTGTTGAGATCTGGGTGACAGACCATCGAGGAAAAAAAGCGGCCTGTGGAGTAGCTGGCAGCAGAGGCTGTAGAGGCTACAATGGCCTGATGGCCAAACTGTTTCTCAACCCGTAATGAAACAATAAGGTGCTGTAATGCTTCATTAGTTCATCCAACTAGGTTAGCTTTTACAAAATCAACTCTGGGCCTCGACCCTGAGACACTTTATTGGTGTTTATGTTGCAGAGAGACAGAAACCGTTGCCACATCTGGTGAGCAGAGGAAGGGTGACAGATTCTGCTGAGTCAGAGTGATTGGAATCAGAGGGCGTTTGCCTGGAGTGAAATCTTCACCATATGGTGAAACTGGAGCACTGCACCAGTCCTACAAGCTTGTGTCTGGTAAATACACTTCCTGGATGTCATTGTTTTGCGATTTCTCAGACATTCTTGCTGGGACATGGCTTTTATTAAGGCACAGTAAAGGAAATACATTTGTTCTGACAGAAATAACTCCTGACTTGAATTAGAGAAACATATTTCAGACTGTGCAGTTTTGGGACTCTCACATCTGCTTTTTGTCAGATCTCATGTACAACAACATGAAATGTAGAAATATGAGTGAATGTATAATATGAAGATTTGACTGAGGAGTTAAAGGATAACATTGTGAGCTAAGTTCAGTACATTTCTTTAACATAATCGGACAAATTTTCTTCGTCAAAGAGGAAAAGAGAAAGGGGAAGAACAGCATATATGAACAGCTCAGAAGCTGAACTGCTCAGACTTTTGGTATTTAGGCTGAAAAACACAATTTATCTGCAAAAAATGTTGCACATAAAACAAAATCCAGAAGCCTGTCTGACCCTGTTATAAAGATTAGAGGTGTAAAATTAGCATTTGAAATTAGTGAGTGCTCAATGTGTTGACATCAATATTAACCTAAAAATATGTACGTATTCTCTTCTCTTCTTGTGAAGCAGTTAAAGGGTTATCTGTCTCCATGCAGGCTATCACATGATGCTTGCAGTGACGTGCCAGTCCCAGACAGAGGCAGTGTTTGTCAGCAGCACACACACACTGACCCTGTGGCCTGTTTGGATGCTGAGCTCGTTGCACGCCTGGCTGCTAAGTATCGTCCTGCAACGACCTGCTCGTCTGGTTGCTCGGCCTATCTGTCTGCGTCTTGCCTTCCCACCTTCTCAGCAGTCACTCTCTGACAGCTTCTCTGTCTTCCTGTCAGACTGCTCGCCGGGGTATCTCCGTGCTGCCTCTCTTCTGTCCAGCTACATCTTTTTGCCTTTTCCTCCTGCCTGTCAGGTGCTGAGCTGTCAATCTCTCCTCTTCTCTGGTCGTTCTTTTGTCGTAGCATCTACACGATTGTCTGTCTGTCTGTCTGGTGTCTGGCTCCCCAGCTGAGAGATGTCTGGAAAGGTGCTGGATAACAAGGAACCACTACTTGTGTACAAGAGAGGAGACATGTAGGGAGGGTGGGAGAGATACGAAAGAGGAGGAGGAGAATGAGACAGATGAAAGGACAGATAAATGGAGAGGTAGGAATAAGGGAGGATGCACGTACTGTAAGAGAGAGGGAGGACGAGACATGAGCGAGAGGCAGGGAAGAAATGAACACATGGAGAGAGATGTGCATGAAGAGAGAGCAGAGGGAGGTGATGAAGGGAACAGATGGAGAGGTGAAAGAAGTAGTGAGACGAGATGCTGAGACTGAGACGGGATGTGCTGATTATTAAGAAGCTTTCATTTTGCTGCTGTTTCTTTATCAAATTAACACGCAGACGTAGAGTCAGTCTGGGGAGCAGGGCTGGGACTCCATGGGGACCTCAGGAGCACAAAAACACACACACGTTGTCTCTCTTACACTTTCTCAGAGACAGACACGCCTACACATCAGTCATGTAATGTTAGACTCATAAGTCTGCACGTCAGGGCATAAAGTAATAGCTAAAAATATACTGCTCACTTGTAGATCCCAAATCCCAGAAAAAATACAGCGTAAAATATTGAGAAATGGCTTTTTATTGTAAGCAAATCACTCAAACCCTATATTATGCGTAAAATAGCGCAACAAAGTTTTATATTTAGTTTTTTAAAATGCTAATTCTTGATTCTTTCTCAGTAAAACACATTTTCACAAAGTTGTTTCATGATGATAAAACACTGAAAAAGTTGTGTTTCTGTAAGCTAAAAGTCTTAGGTTTAACTTAAGTTACACGAGTGGATAATAAAAAGACTTTCCAGGCAGGCAGAGTCTCACAGAAGTAAAAGTGGAAGCAAGCTCACTTCTCTGTAAGTGACTGCATGAGCAAATAGTTTGACAACTTCAGATTAACTCTCTGAATCTAAAGCATTTTCTGGTTGTTTCTTACTTCTGCCATGTTTTTAATCACTGTGGTCTCATTTTTCTCCACAAAGTGAAGTTATGCACCTCTACAGATTCAGGAAAACCATGGCTGTTAGATGATGCAACTCAATTGTGTCTTCATGAAGTGGATCAAAATTTAAAAGCTTTGAATTGTTAGAATAAAAGAAAAAGAAAAATGGATTTTCTCTGATTTTATCCTTTTAAAGAATTTAAAATTAAGGATTTTCTGTTTACAACACATTTCTAGACTCAGGTCTAAGGAACATCATAAATATATTGGTGGTGATGCTTTATCTAAAAAAAATTACAAATGTATTGTTGGAAAATTTTATTTTTTTTGTCCCCATGTCTCCTGAGTAGTATATATCATCAAACTGCAATATTTTTTGCATCATTATAACAAGCTAATTACTCCTTTTAATGTATGAACAGTCAACACTGTTACAAATATTTACAGTATTTACAGTCTACATTGCAGAGGTATCATATCAATCTGAAAGCAGTTTCTGTCAATAATGAGACTGAGCAGCTCTAAGCCGAAATTTTAAGCCTGTAACACAAAACTATGGGAAGCAAAATTCAAAGGGTTTTTGAAGTATGAATACAGAGTGAATGTCCATAAGTCAGGGCTTGATGAAAGCAGGAAGAAGCGTAGAATTGTTTATTTTTTGAAAAATAGCTAAAAGAATCTATTTCCCCAAAATTTTCAAAGAAAATTTTCAGAGAACACTGCAACTTTATGCCAGTCATTCAGAATTATGTTTTTTTTTTTTTTTTTGCTCCAGTCAGTGGTTTTAGGATTCAGAGGGTCGAAATTCTTCTGGGGAAGACTGTAAAGAATTTCAGGTAAAATTATTATTGTCTATATCATTGAGCATAATGGTTGGCTGTGGTCTTCAAGCCTTCAGGTGACACTGCATTAAGTACAGACTCCATTGCAGAAATCATCACATGGCTCACAAAGAATAAAGTTTGCCACTAATTACTCTGTAAACCACAGCTGTGTGCACCAAAGTAAAATCTTGAACCGAAAACAAGACAGATGTATAAACTAGGGATGGGTAATCATCATTTTAATTAATATCATTGAAAAATAAAAATGCTACATCAAATGTCAAAAAGAGCAAAATGTGGAGAAAGGGGCAAAAAGTGGAAGAAAACCTGGAAAATGGTCAGGGAATACCAAAACCTTTTAGAAGCCTGACATGTTCTGTTGTCATTTTTTATCGATCTTTTGTAACTTTCTAATTTGCAGTGATACTGAATTTTGGGTTTTCATCATCAGTAAGCCATAATCATTAACATCTTAAATAAAGACTTAAACATTTCACTCAATGTTCAATGAGTCTCTGTAGTATCTGGGTTTCACTTTATAACCAATTTTTTTAGATATACCTGTATGTGAAAAGAGAGTTTCTTTTGTGGATTTATTTTTCAAAATTTACTCATATGTTTTACAAAAATAATACACTTCGTCATGCAAGTGTTTTCCTTATTCAAAACTAGAGTAACAAAAAAAAGTCACCCCCTTCAATAAAGCAATTGATATGAACAACACATAAGATGGGGAACCTAAAATTAATCTCTCAATACATCCCAAATGCAATATAGGGAAAGATATTTGCAAATAGATTACTGTTGCAAATCGTTAACCCTTAATAAGGAAGAATTTGTTCAGTTTTCTATTTTACAGGATCTAAATGAAAATGTTTTTTGCGTTTTGAGACTTTTATTTGTTAGTACATTCAACTACGTTCTCTCTCTCTTTTGTTTTTTCTCCTATTTTCAGTCATGCAAGTAAATGATTACCCTTAGAATATTAATTTATAAACAGAATTTGCATCATGTAACCGTCTAATATGTGAGACAGTCACAGTGTACAGTATGGTCAACTTTCCGTTCAGTGTCAGACATCATTAAATTTCTGAACTGGACTTAACTTTCTCTGCTCTTCTCTGAGAGCGATTGCTCACAGTGTTAGCTGACATGCTGCTTTCTGTGCATGGGATTCTGTGTGTGAATGAAAGAGTAGAAAGACTGACCAGAGGAAAGGGGTAGTTGGGGGGGATTTTGTATCAGCTTCTCTCTCTGTCTGTGTGTGTCTTTGATCAGCAGGGCAGAGCCCAGAATCCTCATTCTCCACATTGCTCTATGGAGCGATAAGAGGAGTTGTAGCTAGCTAGCTCACACCTCCCACGCCAAGATTTCTACAATACACAAACACAGACACATTCTGCTCACCATATATCATCCAGGAATCTGCCCTTTAAGAGATGAATTACATTCTCTTTCCTGTCTGTGTCTGCCTCTCCCTTCTCTCCCTCTCTCTCTCTCACACACACACACACACACTAAATATACAAACAGGATAATGCATGGCTAAGTCTCAGGTTCTTCAGCCCTCCTGCCATCCATTCAGAAAAACCCAACCTTTTTCCACCCTCCCTCCTCTCTACTGGTCTGTCTCGGCCCGCGTGTTGTCTTTCCATGCCTTTTGTAGCTGCGGTCAGCGGAGCCATCTTTGCAGCTGTATCCACAGTAATAACTAACTTTCCGTAGGGGAAGACCCGTCGGACAGCACATAACAAAGGAATGTGGCTGGACCATCACAGCTGATAGAGATATCTGCAGCAGTGTGTGTGTGTGTGTGTGTGTGTGTATGTGTGTGTGTGATAATATTCACCCTGGTACCAGCGGTGGTGGAGTTCAGCTGATCGGGTAATTGTCTTGTTATAGGAGTCTGACTTAATGATGTTACAGTAGTTGTGTAACTCCCCTTTAAATGCACTGCACAACAACTCTTACTTCACAATCATAGAGGAAGTTATCAGTTGCAGTATGAGAATTGGTTCTTAAAAAATAATTTTACGAGTCGTGAAGCGGCACCGTTCATTTAGAAATGTCACGCAGGATCTCACACAGCAGCTTATTTTTGGCCGTCTGCTGAGTTGGCATGCTGCCAGGATTTGGTGCTGAGACTAAAAGTAAAGATCATGACATGTCATTCACATTCGGTGAAACCAGAAGCTGGTGTTTTGTTACATTTGCCTGTGTTTTAGGGTTTTTTTAAGATGTTTTTAATACCCCATTTTGATGATTTCTTAAGCATTTGAAAATAAACAGGGGGGTGGTTTACGCCCCACACATCACACTCCAAATAATGCCTCAAATTGGTCTTGTGGGACGCCACGCTTGAAGTTCCCATAGCACAGGTCCTTGCCACATCAGTCAAACTCAGCATGCCACTTCTTGAATCAAACGCCTACCAACCACTGTCAATCAGAATAAGCGGTTTGGCATTGTCAAAGAAGATATGGCAGATTTTTCATGGGTGCAACCCACATAATCAGCTCTGCTGCTCATCCCACAAAAGCACGTTCCTTACAAATGTGGCTCCATTTGAAAATGAAATGAACTTTACAACTGTATGAGATTTGTTTCAAAGAGGCAATGCTGCGAGAAAGAAATAAGCTACCAAACACATAACTTCCATTTTTTTTGCTAAGTTATATCTACATTTTGACTTGGTAATGCTTGTAAAATGCTTTTTCAGATAAATGTACAATATATGCACACAAACTGATAGATGACAAAGATTTTTTTTTTTTAATCTGCATGCCAAGTTGATGTATTATAATCAATGCTTGAAAACTGTACTTGAAATCACTGTTGTGCCATCAGAAAAAAACTGAAGTCTGTTTTTTTTGCTGTAAGTAAACCCAGGACCTCCTGTGCATACAGTAATGTCTTTTTCATGTTCACATGTTCATCCTGACACTGAGCAGACTTACTGGACTAACCTCAAAAGTCCATATGTCAGTGATAAAGTACATGTCACTGACGTTGTGGCTCAAATAGGGAATATGTATAGAAATCCCGTCATACTGCCCAGAAACAGATTTGTCGGCAAGAACCAAGACTCTTCTCCAAATAAAAAACTAATGGACTATAAAGTACAATAAATCCAGAGGTTTTGTCATGAATTACATTAATCTTATCTCTGATATATCTGAGCTCCCTGCATTTCTCAAATGATGACTTTGAAGGTTAGTTTTGCAAAATCTTTAAATATTTTGAAGCTCCAAATTGCTCTTGTGTTATCCTCAAAAATTGTGAAAAACATCAACACTGTGTTGATGTGTCCGCTTGTTGTTGCTGCTTTCCTGTTTTTCTCTGATGGTAATTGCTGAATGTGCTATTTTAACTATTTTTTTAACTGTTTAAACTCAAAAACTGTTTAAGGTCTTGCCTTCTTTCATTATGGTGCACCATTACGGACTAGGAACTGATGAGTAGACTTAAGAGAGAATCAAAGCTTTTTTTCTGCTGTTTTCCTGAGACAAAAGTATATTATTGAAAATTGAATGATGATAAAATATTCCTCGCTGTTCCAAATATTGCCTTTGTTGGGCTGAGAGGTTTTCATTACCCATTCACTGTTTTCTAAATGGATTCTTGGAAGTGTTTGCGAAAACAAAATAGGTTTAAAAAGATTTTAAAAATACAACTTAAAGTATAAAAACTTTTTTTGTTTGTTTTTGTTTGTTTTTCTTGTTTTTCAATTTGTTTGAGTTTCCACCAGTCACAATTTGCTAAATGAGTTTGCAAAATAAAAGTCTAATTTAAGAGTTCAGAAATGTCTTATTTTTGCTCCTTTTTTAAAATTGATCATAAAGAAATTTTTCCACAGATTGATCTGTTGTGAGAAACTGTGTGCGCCTGTGTTTATTTTCAAATTTTTCTGAATGGCACTTATTTTACATTAATTCATGCACAACAGTGTTAATGATAGTCTCTTGCTCATTCTGTTTCTTGAGCTTTGGCAGAAGTCCAGTTTGTGAAATCATCCTGTCTGTGTGAATGAATTCATGTCCACGAGCTCATCAACATATGAAAAGAGAAAAGATCCCCCACGTACTAATTAACCTGGGTATGTTCCCTGTCATAGACGTCTCCTTTCACTATACTCTGACATTAAACAGAGCTGTCTGCCGCTGAAGCCTGGCACAGTGCGAGCAGAAAAGTGGGCATCTGGTGGAATGGCACCTCTGCGCTCATGGCGGCAGCGTCGGCTGGCAGAGGCTGCAGTGAGATGGCAGCAGGATGGCAGCAGATAAACAGAGGGAGCGAGCACTGTATCCGGGACGAGCAAGGTCGCCGGCAGGTTGATTGAGTGCTTGTAGGAGTGGGTGACCTCCTTCGCTTCCCCTTGGTGGCAGACGTGAGAGGAGGACGAGGGGAGGATGAAGCAGAAGGGAAGAGGAGGGAGTTAAGAGCTTGTGTCGCTGCTGTCTGTCCCACTTTCTCTCTCTTTATTTCTTCTGTCCCTGTGGTCAGACTCAGACAGGTTCTTTGCTCCTATACACTCACGCATTTACACAGTGCTGTATACACACTTACTGGGACACTCTGGTTATTCAGTGTACTTTGGTGTGCCTCCATATAAACACCTCGGACCTTAACCTTGCTCATTATATGACATCAAAGCACGGCCCTGGGATACACAGCCGGCCCACGCTTGGTTTTCTTTTGTCTCGGCCGCCGTATTTGTCACAGCCTGCTCCTTTCTGTTCAGGTCTTATTATCCTGCATTAACACAGCCGTGGTTGCAGCGCAGCATTGATCACACTTAATCACGGTGACAGACGAGTAGGTTGGTGAGTCAGCAGGCGTTCACGTCCATGTGTGTCAAGAGGGTCCACCGCTGAAATGTAACAGGCAGGCTTAAAACCTGGCTATCAGGTGCTAATGTGAAAAGCACAGCGGGGCTGATCTGAGGAAGAAGAGGGAGGTGAGGATTTAAAGGAGTAGTTCAACAGTTAAAGACATAAGCTGCTTTGCTTTTTCCTTGGTTGGAAGATTTATACCACCCTCAGGTCTGTGCTGTAATATTGAATACGGAACCTGTTTAGCTTTAGCTTAGCTGAAACAACCAGCCTGCTCTGCCTACAATTTTTACACAGATATGGATCAGAAAACTTTTAACAATCCTAAAGCTGCTGTATATTTTTGAGACCACTTGCATGACGTGCAAGTATTGACCATGAGCTGGTTCTTCCTTACACAAAGTACAAAATCTGCTTTGTTTATTTGATGTGAAAACGAAGGTTTTAATTTTTCAAACTAGAATTTTTGAGGTGATCTTAAACTATCACGATAATCACTTTGATGCTAGACTTAAAGATGGTACCTGCTTGTTTCTATTTGACTTGAACCACTCAAAATGCTCTCATTTTTTGGATATCTTTCCATATAACTTGTGGGCACATAAATAAATGCAGATCCTAAGTTCATCTAACCAGAGGGACAGGTCAAGTGACCCTCAAGCTTCTTCTGTGGAGGCTCAAAGCCAGCTCCATTTCCAATGTGACTCCCGTGAACAATTTACCTCTCAATTTTCTATCAGTAACACACAGAGACTGTCCATTCATTAAAAAGTCTCTGTTTATGCATCAACTCAAGATACAGTTTCACAAAAAAGAAACTTCTACTGTGAATTGAGGCATCCCTCAGGGACAGTGCTGGGACCATTTTTAACAAGGTCATACAAAGGCATAGTTTTTAATTCCTTATAATACAGACACAGCTCCAAATTTTTTTAGAGTAAGACATTGTGATTCAGAAGCATGCGAAAGAAATTCCTCAAATTTTCTTAATTCGAACGATGACGTAACAGAGATTCTGATAACTGGTCCAGGTAAACAATATGCTGTGATCCTGTTCAGTCTTAGTCCCTTGAGTTCAGAATTACATATAAATGACCACTTTTGATTTTACAGTCTTAATTCAGCTGTTTAAAAGACTTAATAAGAGCTGTGTTTGTCTTAGATACTAACATTTAACGTTTTACTATTAAAGCATTTGAAGTGTACCATACCCAGGTCTAAATGTGACAGGCAAAGTCTGGATTGTAACATTGTTTATTGTTAGCAGAAGATGGATAATGTTTAAGGATCTTTCAGGGCAAAATCAAATCTTCTTTATGCTTCTCCGCTCAGGCTCCTGCAGTGGCCTCTCATTAACCATAGAAACACGTGATGGTATCAGTCTTGTGGAACAGCAATAAACTTAATCAGCATATCTCCCAGAATTCTCGGTTCCTCTTGCTACAGTGGGATCATTGTTTGCAGGGCTTTTATGATTTTTCCATCTCTTACAGGTTTTAGGCCCAGATCGTCCTTTCATTCCTTCTCCCTCTCTTTCCTCTCCAACCTTTGCCCCCATGCTGTCATGGTCTCTCCTCTCTTGAATCTCCCTCTCTACCTTTAGGCCTTGGATGAAGCCTTTAAACTCCCACTCTCACACTCCTTGTTTGGCCTCTGTTGCTCCCCCAGTTTGTTTTGTCTTGTTTTAAAGAACGCCTCAAAAAGCTCTTCAGTGGTGTGTTGTAGTACGAAAAGCTTCATTGTTCTTCTTGATTCGGTTGCTCATCCGCTCACGCTTATCTCCAAGCTGGGTTAGTTAATGCTACGATTGCTTTGTCTGGAATCTAGCCTTCCGGATGCTTCTAACAGGTGCCCTTAGGCACCCTGTATCTGTGTCTGCTGAGATATGTGGCCTGGGTGATATGTGAGTGTCTGTGTGTGGGTGTGCGTTTGTGTGTGTGTTGGCAGTGGCTCCTGCATCCTCTGGGGGGTCATCAGGGGCACTCACTGTAAACAGATCTTTGTGGGCATCAGCACATCTCGTGGCTGCTGCATGTGCTCCAACTATTCTATCATTTTCTCTTTCACACACTCGCACAGGCTCACACATAACAGTCCCCCTCATGTATTTGCACATATTCTAATCTGTCATCCAGTGGTTCAGCTCATTCTCTCTCACTCTCTCTCACTTTAGCTGTCCCTCCCTACCCTTCTCCCTGACAGCAGGGCCTCCTGCTTGCTTTACTGTTTCCAGGAAGCGGGTAAAACCAGTCTTGAGTTTCCCCTCAGCTCCATTCCAAGCTTCCAGGTGGAGAAAATAGACTCTGCTGTCACCCTTGTCCAAATGTGTCCCCACGTTGGAGTGGAAAACAAACAGTGGAGCTGCCCAACTGGTCCAGCGGGACATGAGATCCTGCGGAGTGTTTGGACTGAGCCAAGAAATGAAGGCTTGTACTTGATAGTTCTGTGCTCCCTTTTGTCCTGACGTGTCATTCATTTGTCTTTTCCTTTGTCCTCTACCTGTTGTTAAACAAACAGAGCTGTAAGTCATCTGCCAAGACTGACGCTCTCTTACCTCACAATCTACTCTCAAACATCATTGTGATGCCAGCCTGTCACATGGTTTAGTTTCTAAGGGAACTTGATATACTGCTGGAAGCGGCTAGGGCTGAACAATTTGCAAAACTAATTGAATTGTGATTATTTTGCCCTACAACCAAATTGCAATTACGATTTGTTTTGCGATTATCTTTAGGTTCCTCATCCTACGTGTGTGTAATAAATCACTCTTTATTCATAGGGGCACATTATTAAAAAAATAAAACTAGGAATGAATGACCTTTGAAAAAGAGTTTTTCACTCTTTTTGGCTTTTTGGCTTTGACCATGTTATGTTACTGTTTGACTGTTTTCTCCCATTTTTACTACTTTTTAGTCATTTTGCCACCTTAGACTTGGATTGCTACCTCTTATAATTTTTGCCACTTTTCACCACATAGATTTGCAAAGCTATTTTTTTTTCTTCAAAAATTTGGCTCTTTGGTTGAGTTGGGTTGAGTAGCTATGGTGTAGAACATAAAAAAATCTACTGAAAAATATTCCATTTGTTGCCCTGACACATTTCAGGTTAAAAAAAATATTGCACTGTCTGTGATTAGAATATTGCAGCAGACAATTTCGTGATGTATTCTAATTTGGGATCTATTGCCCAGCCTTAGAAGCGGCTCACAGTTTCATACCAAATCAGAAATCTATTTTCCTTGAGGGAGACGTTTTCTTCATAAAAAATATTGACAGTTATGTTTCCTCGTCCATGTAACACTTCCTGCTATGTTTTTCCACGTCAAAGAAAGCTGCCAGGATTCCCCCAGATTTCAAGTCATCATTTAAACCTCCATTTCCTGCAGTTTGGCATGAAAAATGTCACAATAAGTCCAATTCAAGATGTTATTTGCTGACACAGAGTCGTGTTTTATTTGGTAATTACAGGTTGTCACACACACATGATCTGCCTATTTTAGAAACGGTCACTCTTCATCAAAGAGTATTGGGTCTTTTTTTGAGCTCTAAATGTTTCAGTGAAGATTGCATACCACTCTATCGCTTCGATTTTTCCTTTTTAGAGCTCATATTGAGTGTGTTTTTGTCAGGCTGCCAGGCAAAGAAAACAACAGATTCTACGAAAGTCCTTGTAAACTTCTCACACAACAGCTTTCTTCCATTTTGGCAGGTCTCTCTGTGAGCAGTGTTTTGGCAGGTCTCCCTCGTGTGTGTGTGTGTGTGCGCGTGTGTGTGATAGTTGTTTGCTGGGTTTCAGGAAGGCTCACTCCGCCAGTGGGCCTGAAACAATAGAGCATGTTTTTTTTCTCGCTTAGTGCTGCTCGGTGTCGGCCTTCGCACTGCAAGAGCGAGAGGGAAACTCCGGACTCACCACCTCCTGCTTCTCCTCCTCCTTTTCCTCCCCCTTCTTCTTCTTCTTCTTCTTCTTCCTCTTCTTCTTTTTCTCCACCTCCTCCTCCTCATTCTCCTCCTCCCTCTCCCCCCCTCCCCACTGATGACTCAGAGAAATGTGCTTGGCTCTGGTCCTGCTCCGAAAACTCAAACTGAGGTCTGATGAAAACAGTGAAACTGACAGAAGAGTCCTTTATTAGAACTTGGCTGGATGAAGGCCTCTTTCTATTTCAGATGAACTGGGGCAATTACAGTGACAAACTTGTTAAAGATAGACAGAACAGCTTTATGTTTCTAAATGCAGCCAGTCATACATGCTCATTGGTTGCGGTGACGTGCTGGAGCCGGTTGAAGGCAGCATGCTGCTTCCATGGAGTTTCAGAGATCAGAGCAGTGTTTAGTCTCTGAACTTGTCCAAAAAATACAGATAAGATTAAAAGGGAATAAAATCTGTCCGTCTCAGCTATAATAAACTTGAACTCACTGTGCCTCTGACACATTCAACGCCAGGGTTTCAACAGTCCTTCTTTCTGTCTTTGGATTGAAAAGCATTACGCCGACCAAAACAATCTCAGGTCTTACTTTATGTTATTTAAAAAGCTGTTTTCTCATGAATGGAAGTGTTTACATTTTCTAAATCTGTTGATTATCTGCTGTCTGACCAGCTGATATATTCAGTTTCATGACCATCTCAGAGTTTTTTTGTTTTTTGTTTTTTTTTTCAATTTCAAGATTTAGCTGACAACCTCAGCTAACTTTCTCTCAGTTTCACATCAAACCTGTTCAGTCAAAATGTACTTTGAGATCCTGGGGCAGAGTTCCTGTGTGTGAAACTTAATCTGACTAATCTAAGTGAAAACTAATCTAACTAAGGAGGTCCATAACTGGATACAGGTCTGCTGAATCGTCATCCTTTTTATGCCCCCTCTCAAAAAACATACTATGATGAATTTGCTGATCAACTTTCATTTCAATTTCCAGTTTCCTTGAAAGCAACTCTTTCTTTTAGACATGATTAAACAAATTCCAAATACATTTTCTGATTATGTGTGTGTGTGTGTGTGTGTGTGTGATGTTTTTTCTCCTTGCATACACCTTGTCTTTTTTTAATTTTAGCAAAGCATTTTGTTACCTGTACTTTTAAAGGTGTTTAAAAGTTATAAAAGTAATCAAAATAACCAAAATAAATAACAATAGTTGTCTTTATTATTATAATTAATATCATACTATTATTAATTTCTACTTTTTTATTTAATTTTAATTTAATTTAATTTGTTTGATGTAATTAATTTTATTATATTTTTGTATATTTAAACAGGATTAGACTCAATTTGGATTCCTATGAAAAAAAAATAATTCTTCTTTCTTTCATGATTCAACATTATATCATTATTCTACATTTTTAATGGTTTACTCTTTACTCGGCTCCACAAAATGGTTGCCAGTTTTTGCCCTCAAGTCCACACAACAAACCAAAAGAAGGAAAAACAATAATTTAAAACTGCTCTGTATCCATTAAAAAAAAATCGAAGGCAATTATGAAAAAATGAAAATACGTAATCAAATTTAGTTTCATGAGGTAAAATAGTTCAAGATCATGATACCAATGCAAACTATTGCAACACATGGGATCCAAGTAGATAAGTATCACATCAGAAAAGTAAAAGGCTTTTTGTTTCTTATGTCTCATGTAGGCAGGGAGAGCCTCTGAAGAGAAAAGTTCTCATCTTTCTGTTTGTTGATGGCCAAGGTGTTACCAGGCTCACTTGTCGTGTCACAGTGATCACAATGATGGCGTCCAATTTTTTAAAGGTACTTCCAGTTTACCTCACCTATTGTAGACTAACAGAAAAAGTTACTGAAGAAATTAACCTTTTAGTTTTACATTGTAGTTTTAAGAAGAGTCAAATTAAAGTCATGACATAACAATTCTGTTGAACGAAAAAGATAAACGTTATCATTTTTCCTAACAGTGTTGAGTCAACTTTAAAACATTTCTGATGTTGTGACACAATGTGTCAGCAGCATTGTGAATAAACTTGGCCTCACACAAACTGAGCTAACATTTTGAAAAAAGGAATGATTCTGGTTGAAAGTAAAAATCACTTTTCAAGCGCACTTTGTTTTGCTTGGTTACTACCCTTAGGTTGTATATTAAGCTCAACATTGTCTTTTATGTTTTGTTTTACAGATAAACTAGAGCAAAAACTGTTTTCCCTTGCTTTTTCTTGTAAAATCCTGTTAAAACCATGATACCACTGAGTCACCAGGAAACAGTCTTCTTCTATATTTGGACATTTTATTCCTTTTATTTTTGACTTGTTAGATTCAATATATCTTACCTTTGGTAGACGCAACATTGTCATTATGATACAATCATGAAGTATCAAGTTTGTGTCTAAAAATGTGTTGGAAAACAAAGCAGGAAAGCCAATGAGTTTTATAAATAATCCTCTTTTATAAATTATAACAGTAGGAAATGATTGTTGTTTTTTTTCTTTGTGGAAATCGTTCGTGAGAGAAAAAGCGCCAGGAACAACATTGAAGATAATAAACCACTCCTCCCAAAGGAGTACTGAAGCCATTTGGGTTGTGTAAAAGGTCAGATACAAATATAAGGTTTCTCATTTGAGGGTTAACCATGAACACAGTTCTCACAAGTACTCATTTTCTATCATATAAAGTTTTTTCATTATGGAAAATTAACTGTTTTCAACCTAATATCAATCAATACCAGGCGTTCTGTAGCTTCAAACTGATTTTTGGAGAGTGACTCACCAACGGTTTTCTGTGTGACTTATCATTCTTGTTGTTTCATGTCTGACCACTTGGCTCTTGGTTCAGGTTTTATGTGTCATCACGTGTCGCTCCAGAACATTCTAATGGTAACCTCAGCACATTCATGTCTGGAACGGCTTCGTAACTTGACTTTTCTCTCTGGACTCCTGGTAAAGAAGAGCAAGGAGTATTTATTTATATGTGAATCTTTCAGACTGACAGTTTAGCTGCAGTGAATGAGAGGTCTTCTTCTTTTTCCTATTCCTTGTCTTCACCTTACTCTACATCCCCTCTATCCTTCCTAAATGTTGTCACCCTGATACTCCAGAACACACCTCATCCATTTCTGCAATTGTGGGGCACATTTTGTATGATCTTGTGGTCCCTGTGTCTGTTTAACGTTTATTCATTTCCACTCCATAACTTCATTCTTTATTCATCACTCACCTCTGTACTATGTGGCACGGCACTCAAAGAGCATAACAAAAAAGTCCTGATAGTTGCTGTCAGAAATACCAGCTCTTTGTCACATCCACTCTCAGGGGAGCGTTCAACTTTGTGAATCAAAAATTGGACCAAAACCCAAAACAAAAGCTTTGGACTCACTTCACATAGATGGTTAAATGCATTGGCAATTACAAAGCAAGTTTCCTTGACCTTTCATATTTTGATGTATTAGGCTTAAGAGTTGGCTGTAATGCATGAATGGCTAGTTAAAAGCTAGCATTGTTGAGGGGGTCCCTCAGGGCATGTGTCTGGGCCCGGCACAGTTCCTTCTCTAGAATAGCATCCTATGTTCAAATGTATCATCCTGATGATCAAAAATAGCTCAAGCCTACAGCTTTTTGACACACACTCACAGACTTATCCCTGAGGCCCAATTGGTCACTCTGTCTTCAAAATGGCACACACACACACACACACACAAAGGCACAGGACACTGATCAAATGGCTTTTGCAACACTTGAGATAAATCTGTTTGAGGGGACAGAAATAGCGAAACCTCCCAGTCAGTTTGGTGCTTGTGAAATTAACAAGAGTAAGTGCATATTCTCTTTTTTAATGTGCGCGGTTGTGTATGAATGCAAGAAAAAGTGTCTGAGTGTTTGATGGTACTTTCCAGGACTCCCCACAGAAAATCAGACTCATGCAAACTGATGTGTCCTTCTTGATTGTAGTCCTGATGCATGCTTTCCAGTGAGTGACACTGCTGCACATGCATGCATGCCACTCCCACATTGTGTTCAGGTTTGTGTTTCGCAGAACTCTGAGGCTGTCACAGGTCTGGTCTGTGGTTGTGTGTGAGCTGGAGAAGCAGGGTAAGGCAGCATCCCAGTGTCTATGGATAAATGTGTGAGTGAGTGTGTGTGTGTGTATGTGTGTGTCTATGTGTTTAAGACAGAAGCAGTGTGACAGACTGTTTGAAACCTGCCATTGAGACAAGCATCAAACGCCACCTCGACTCTGTGCCCGTCAGCCTGTGCACACACACACTCACTCACCTACACACACATGCTCGCACACAGTTTCACAATGTGATACATCTCAGATTTTTTCTTTTTGCCTCTGATCTTCTTGTAATATATCTTTTGAAAATGCAATACAAGAAAATCTCATCCTCCATCTGTACTGCAACTAATTTTTGCACCTTAACAGTATTTTACTGTAATACCTGTAGAAACCCATTGGGAAAGGTTTTTTGGCCTACAACAACCTGTAGATTAAAATACAGTAATGATACTGCTAAATTTACAGCAATGTTCTTCCATTTCAGTCATTTCAATAAAAAATAATTCATGAATACATACATCAACAAAGGGTGTTTGTCCAAATATTGCTTTGTCTTCAAACTCGGTCACAAATGATCCATTTTGTGGTTGGAGAATGTCGTGGTTAACATGAAAGTGAAGCAAAAGCTTTAAGTGGTGAGAACTTCCTGTAAGTTATCATCTCAGACATACAATTTCTTTTCTTTGTTAATAACTGTTGACTAAAACACCACAGTCATTAAAAAAACCCAGTGGAAACAGATGCATATTTATGTGATTGCAAATGCTGGTTAAAGTGTGTTTGATAAAGACATTTGTGGTCTTGTTGCACTTGACCTAGATTAGTTGAGGCCACACATGTCTAATAGGAAGTTGATGGTTTAAAAAAAAAAAAAAAAAACCTCTTTGGTTTAGATGTGATGGGGAAATTCCTCAGTGACTCAGTGAGTTGATGCTGGTTTGTTCTGAATCTGGGTTGGCGTGGGGTTTGGTGACGTCCACCACCCTCTGGTCTTGTCCTCACCCTGTCTGGCGATGATGGTTGGGAGAATGGATGAATGAGTGGATGGAGTGGGTGTGAGGAGACAGGTTTTCACCCCTGCCCTTTGCAGTGAGATATAGTCTGGGTGATGACACTGAGTCATCCTTGCTTTCTAAACTCTCCTCGTTCTTCTTAATATTCTCCATCATGGCCCCTGTTCTTACCACACCCTACTCCAGCAGTGTTGCACGCTGAGCAGCAGGCTGTAGGTCTACACAGTCTACACAGTCCCCCAAAGGCTTTTTTTTTCCCAATCTGGGTCAGGACCTAGTTGAGAGTTAAAGGAAAGATTAAACTGTGCCTCAAATATTCAGAGAACATTAGCATGTAAAACTGTTGCCTTTGCTTTTTAACAGAGGCTTCCTGCAGCCCTAGCATGTAAAAAAAGGAGGGGGGTGCTGTAGCCTGTAGACATGTCAATTTTCATGCAGATGGAGAGAGTTGCATCATATGTACAGTTCAGTACTCCAAATGATGCAACTCATGCTGCAGATAAGCAAACACAATAGTCTTAAAAATGTGTTGGAAATATGCTCTCAACCACACAGGCTCTCACTGCTGCAGCCAGCTCTGCTCAAACAGCTCTTTACTGCCACAACACTGTGTGTGTGGATTTGACCTCCAGCAGTGCTTACTGTACGCCTCTTCCACAACATGCTGTTCATTCATTCATTCATTCATTCATTCGCTGCAGAGAAACATAGAAACATAGAGACGATGATCTCCTTCCTGTGAGACACGATACAGTTCTCAGTGTGGCAGTCTGCCTGTGTCAGTCTGTCTGCAAACAAAAATGTATCAACAACAGTGTCATGGATTCCTGTTTTGTTTTCGTGCAGAAATTCGCAACACTGAGACGATGATTACTCGTGACCATGATGATTAGATTACTTTTCTCCTGGCATCAACAAGAGGTCCAAGTTTTGGAGAAAACATCTCTACAACAATTGGATGGATAAAAATGAAATCTGATACAGATGAACTTTAATGAACCTGGTAATCCCCTGACTTTTCATGTAGTGCTCGCCTGAGATGACCTCACATATCCAGAAATTCAACTATCAGGAAAATCTCAGCATGTGTTTGATTATCTGAGAGGTACTATCATTTGAGCCTGGATTTTGTTTTAGAAAAAAGGTTCTCCACATAGGAGGGATTTGCAAACTTATGGGGATGTTATTGGTATAGTTAAAAATACTGGGATGAGTTTTTACCTGACTGAAAAACAGATTTCAGCAAACTCTGACTTGAAGATACTATTTGAAAAAGTAAACCAGATCACTTGGAAACTGACTCTTTCTGTAAAGTATTCAACTGCCTGTTAACACTTCCACTTCATCAGTGTTTGTACAAGGATTTCACAGCATACAGAAAGAAAGTTTTTTTTTTTTTTTTTTTTAGTTTATTTGTTTGTTTGTTTTATCTTTATTTCATTTTGTTTCCAGTTAAGGTAAAAGAGTTAAAAAATAAAGGCAGTACATGTTTTTTTTTATTTTTTTGGGGGGGGGTTCTTGTTTCATGTTTCACAGTTTTTACATTTCAAATTTCAGGCATCCTTATTATTGTGGGGAGTAATGTTAAAATTTCCTGGAAATACTTATTGATAGATTTAGTGTCACTTCCTCATGAAGTTGACATCTTCAGCAGCTATTCAACCCGGCAGACTGGAAAACATAAATTGAACTGTCCCTTCCCAGCACATTTATGTGTTCTGGAAAATGTAAATCCTATCATTCATCACTGTGACAATGAACAAAGAAGTCACATCTCTTGTTCACCCCCAAAAAATTAAATTCATAACCTCAAACAAACAACCACTTGTCAAAAAGACCATGGCTCTCAACGCTGTGGAGTGACAGGAATAGTTTAGTTAGACTTATAAATACGCTGAAATGACAACTACTTAGCCAAGATGGCAAACACAGAGGGTGAGGAGAGTCCAGCATGAGTGGACCAGCTGAGAAATAAAAGTGTGCTACGTTTAAACGGTAGAGGCTTGACACAGCATCAGTGATGGTTCAACATTACAAGTTGCCAAGTTGAAGTTTTTAATAAGCTTAATGAACAACTTGCACAGTAAAGACCATTTTTTTGTCCTCTGAAGTTGTGGTCTGTTGACAGGAAGCTATTTTTCTGTATGTGAGCAGGGAGGAGGAAGTGAGAGGGAGCCTTGATTCATTCTGATGTGTTCTTTTTCTAGCTATGTACATACACGAGTGGATATCAGCTGTGTGTCATACAAGTCATTGTAAAAAAATACATATTTGAATATCTATGAGATTTTCTTCCATTACTTTTAGCTGGACTTGCTGGAATTGGATGGCTGATACCCTGTAATCTCTTTAAATTCAGACCCCTATTTGTCACCTCAAGGCTTAAATGTAGTGGCCCCTGACAAATAAGAGCAATGTTAGACACAAGGTTTGGCTGAGGGGCTAAATACCAAGATTCAGCAACTTATCTGTACTTGTTGTAGACTTTTTAACTCTTTAAATTTACAGAAGTGGTAGCTAAAACAATAAGCGCACTTGGAGTAATTAAGAGGTTTCAGTTGTTTTGTTGAATTGGTAAATTAAATACAGTTGTTAATAATAAAGAATCTGCCATGTCCCTGTAATCCTCTATATACCCTAGAATAGAACCATCATAAAGAGATTAAGCTCGTTTTTCTCATGAAAAGGAACAATGAAAAAGATGGACTGGCCCTCTAAAGCCCGCACCTCAAACCCATCCAGATTTTGGCAACTTGAAAAATAAAGTGGACAGATCTATTAAACATTCAAGGGAAAGCCTTTGACCTGAGTTGTAGAAGACAAGGTGAATAACATTGGTGTTGAAGTTTTCAAGAAATATAATGACAACATGTCAGAGACATGCTGCTGTAACTGCCTCAAAAAGTGGAAAAACAGAATATTAAAGTTAAAAGCAGATTAAAAAAAAAATAGGAGCCATTTCCAACAAAACAAAAGTTCAACAGAGTTTGCCAGTGTGAAGATATTAGCATCCAAAGAAAGATTTCAGAGCTATGAGCATTACCCTGGACCTTAAAACTGATTTGACAAAGTCTTGTAGTAACATCTGTCTTCTATTACACCAGAATATAATTTTGGCACATGCATTTCGATTTCTACTACAAGCTTGGGCCAACTTTTCCTTGAATCAAGTTTGCTGAGAGTAAATGTTTCATCCTTTGGAAAGAACTAAAACAGTGGAAGCTTGTCACCACAGGCAAGAATTTTTCTGATGTAAAATACCCCGGTATGCTATGTACGTCTTTAGCTTTATCACTTTGATTATGAATAGCAGAATGCTTACACAGGGACTCAGCCACTGTAAATATAGTTTGGCTGTGTCACAGGGTTTTATCAACACTCCTTGATCTGATAGGAACCATATCTGCAGCATATTTATGACATTTTTGTAAGAATGTGTAAATCTGCAGACTCACTGCACAACTACAAAATGCAGTAAGTGCTCCTTCATATACAAGATCTCTAAGAGCGACAGTGAGTTTATATTTTGAGGATTTTGAATGGTAAGTAGTTTTGTAGACAGCAGGAGGCAGGAGAACATGCACAGACAGTCACCCTCTCTGAATGGGTGTTAGCAGTGAGTGTCTGAATAATTTTTTAATATCTCACAGGTAGACTGTTTCTACCAGGGATCATTCCTTCCCCCCGGCCCTCAGCCCTGCAATATAAAAGCAAATGTGCTGAATAATCTGCTGGCTTTTCAACGGAGAACATGACCCCCATGTCCAATCATGCACAGTGAGAGGCTTTTCCAGGCAATTTAGCTCAGCTGATCTCAAACTAAAGGCATTTCTTCAAGAGAAGCCTCCCTTTTGGTATATTTTGGTTTAGTCTCATACCAAAAAAATCTCGGATGAATTGTATAATTAGTGTTCAAGGAACACTCTTGCTATCTCACAGGTATAGGAATTTCTTTTTAAACCATCTTGTAATCATTTACCCAAATTATTAAAACATTAGAGAGGTGACGTGACGAGTGATCATGAGATTAAAAGGCCACAGAGCTGACAGTTAACTGTCCCTTTGTGAAGCTATAATCACAGTCTATACATGGCACACACACCGGAGTGTGACTCAGGCTCTGTGACCTGCAGTGAGATGTTGACTGCTGGTGTGAATACTGGCACGGAGCCTAGAGAAAACACGTTGTATACTGCTCTTATGATAAACCAGTTCAGGTTTCTGTGGGGATCCTGAAAATCCCTGTTGAAGTATCAGATCAGTTTGGCAGGTGTAATCGTCGAGCAGAGATAAATACCAAACATAGTTTGCTCATATTTTCTCTCCTACCCCCTTAGACTTTAAGGGATTACCCCTGTCCTTTTTTTAATGCTGTTAAAAATTTTGCATTTTTATCCCATCTCACTTTAGATGTAGTCAATGTCAACGTTTTACTCCCTCATCTCCCCTCCCCGCTTCACTTTAATTAGCTTTAATATTAACCCGCTACTAAAAAATTTAAGAATGCAATGCTATCATTAAATGTACCAATGATAAAGAACATTTTTACATTTCCAGGCTCCAGGCTGTATTTTCTGAGAAATTTATGAATAGCTGTTTGTTTCAGAGCACAGTAGTTCATCTCCGGTAACACTAACCTTAAAAAACAACATGAGGAACGTACCAAATTTGTCAGTGTGTTAAAGGGGGAAAAAATCAAGAGCTCTGCTAGCCACTCTCTTTATTTCTTGATTTAGTAACTGAATTATTCTTCACACTTGTAAAAAGTAGAATGAAATGTGAAATGCCGTTGAGCGACTGTGATGGAGTGTCATGAGGGGGAAAAAGGGAAACCAAAGCCTTATTTTTAGGAAGGAACTTATCAAAATAGATTAGGTTTCCTGTATGGTTTTTATCTTTTTAATGCTGCTGAATTTTCTGGAACATTCGCTCTCCTACACACACACAAACACACACACGCACACACACACAGAGCGGCAGCAGCAGGCTGTGTGGTGTGGTGGGAAGACCTCTGCAGCTCTGGCTCCTGATGGTTTCTGGGAGCAGCACCAGCACAGTGACTTGATCCACACTCAGCAACTGGTTTGGCTTGATCTGGTCTCCCCCCGCAGCCACGGTGATCTGATTCTGCTTGGAGATTGAGTGTATGTGTGTGTGTGTGTGTGTGTGTGTGGGAGAGAGACTGAAGAAGAGAAGGAGTTTTTATTAAGAGGCAGGCCTGTTAGAGTTGATCAGGAGTTTGTGTGTGCATGTGTGTGCGGATGTGTGTTTTCAATGGGGCTTTTTGTTTCAACGTGACTCACCGTGCTCTCGCCACGGTTGGTGCCTGAAGGGAGAGATGGAGGGAGGGTGAACAGCAGAGAATAAAAAAAGAGTTGATGTGGTTAAGCCATTAGGAGACTGCATGTTCGGCTGCTCTGTCAAGGTTCGGCCTACTTCTCTGATGAATCAATGAACCAAATTTCTGCCTGAGAAAGAGACAAACAGAGGGTGAGATCAGATCCGTCTTCTGCTTTGCCAGCCTTCCAATCATTTAAACTTTAAGCCAACTCTTCCACAGATTGTGAGCGCTAGCACGGCTAAGAGTACTCTCCGATCGACATCAGTCAAACCAGATGGTGCGTGTGATTGCTCACTACTGCCTATAAATTTGTCAGCAAAATTTCACTGCGTTGATGTTCTTAATCACTTATGCCATGGTTCTGATTAGTCTGTGAAAACACAAGTGAATTCAACAAGAAGCTTTTCTTAGTCACATTTCTTAGCAACCGGTGTTTGTTTACAGCTGTTGATGCCTTAACAGATAGAGCATCAGGTTTCTGTCAGGAGTCAAACTCTACATGCTCCGTACGTTTGCAGTTATACCCATATGTTACAATTAATTACAATTACAGCAGCCCCAGTAACAGAAATTCAAAGTGACAAATGTGTTCAATCAGGAGCTCCAACTGGAAGAGAGAGAAAAATCCTGAGCCCTCGAGATCCCCTCAACATAATTCAGCCAGAAACAACAACCTCTTAGATTGGCCTTCATTGCTCGAGAGTTAGAATTGGAGCAAAGATTTCTTTGGCTGTTTGTCACGTTGCTCACTCCTCATGTCTCAAATAAGGTCTTATATGTTCTACAGAAATCAATTCTTTAACCATTAACTATACAGTAGTAGTAAGTTGTCTAAAAAAGTTGGAATAAAATGTTTGCTGCCTCATTTTGTGAAATTATTGTGAATATGTGATTTATTCTCTAATATAAATGTCCGTCTCCACAAACTTTCATTTATCAGTCTCTTAGAAATATATCTCAGTAAATATTAAACTAGTAAATATTAAACTACAATCAATTCTTCCAGTCAAACACATTCTGAAAGAAGAGGTAGAAAATATTTTACTCAGAGTTTAGAGACAACAGTGGAGTTAGAAAGTCTGACCTTGAGATCGTGATTATTTTTTCAAATAAGAACCGTACATGACGTGTCATTTTTGACTTAAATTGAATTTCTAATCCATTTTATAGATACAACAAATACAATTTTCATTTAAGTAAAAGAATATGCAAAGGTTCAAAATATTCTTACTAAACAGAGAGAAACATCCATTATTTCCTGTATTCCCATGTTGCCATGTCCAAAAAATCATGGCAAAAGTGTCTATATATGTGAAGTAAAATCCCAATAAATAACTAACTATATTTTCTATAACTGATAAACTGCATTTTCTACTTGAAGATATTTTAGAAAGACTTGAGCAGCTATCAACAACTTCTTTATCTCTTAGTTGGTTGTTTGACCTTATCAATGAATCAAATGAGAAAAAAAACAATACAGACAGAAATCAGTATAACAAAGAAGTCAAAGGGTCTGTGAGCAGTTTGAAAGGGGTCATAAAAAGTCTCATTTTTATTTATGCCTGATCATAATATGCAAATTCAAATTGGATTATCAGTGCTAAAGTAGGTTATTTCTAAATGCTACTTCTTAGCTTCATGATCAATCAGGCATGACTGGATTGATTATGGCACATTGTATCTGGTAATAAGTTGTCTTGAACAAAGAAGAAAAATAAAGTTAAAAAGAAGAGCTCATCTCCAAACTTCTACTGAAAGTTGAACATGCCTTGTTTCATTGCGACAGTGGGAAGCAAAGGCTTATGGGAAGCTGAGTCTTTTTCACTAGATTTCCAGAAGCTGCTCACAACTCGTTTGGAGAAAAATAGCAAAGAGTAAAAATAGTTGACATCAGGCATTAGATCTCACCTTTCATTTTGTAAGGTTTTGGAAAATTGGTGATTTTTTTTTCAAGATATTTTTATTGACTGTTCATGTAGGTTCACGATAGTCAAAGTTAGGTTAGAAAGGAACTCTTTAGGGGCTGATGGACCAAAGCACAACTACAGATGGAGATAACATTTAAATGTATTTTTCAAGCACAAGAAATAAAAAAAGAGAGTGCACATGGGTCAAATATATATACTTTTAGTTAATCAGTAATGGCCTATTCAGAATTCTTCATAAGTTTGGACAGAGCAGGTATGAAACAGTTAAAAAACAGTTAATTTGGCCAAGAATCCTGAAGTAGTTCTTTGTATTTTTCTGCTTTGACTCTGGTGAAATGAAATCTTCACACACAAGCACTGCCACTGCATACAAACAAGTCCTGAGTCACCTGAGTGTTTCTTTAAATCCGGCTGGTCAAATGTATTAGTTGGGATGTATTAGTTGGGTTGTTATTTGTGTAATGGTGTGTACAGTTTTGAACTTTGAACTTGTAGCTTATGAGGGTGTGTAAGTGTGTTGGCACTCAAGCAGGTCACTGTTCGTGGCCAAACAGGCTGAAAGACTCGGGCTGGTTGATCTGGGCACCTCAAGTAAACAGTAGAGCTAGTATGGGCTGAGATTTGTGCCACTGAAAACTGACTCTGAATTATTATTTTGAATTTTAATGGCATGATCTGAAATTTAATTTAATGGTTCATCTGATTTGAAATTGTATTTAATGTACTCTAAAACTCAACTCTCTATATTCCTTAAAGTTAAAAATTCAAGAGCATTTCTGCTCACACAATTCAGATTCAGTTTAGCATGGCACACACATTATAGCTTCTACATCTATGAGCATGTGTAATTAATTCACTGGGAAATACAATGAGATGTGAATAAGATGAAGTTTCAAGTGAACCTGTTTATAATGGTCCTGCCACACTCAACTAAAATGGAACTTAAAACTGGATCTGTATGTTAGAAAATGGAATTCAGTTTTTTATTTTGAATTTTAAAAATATAGAGAGTTGAATTTTCTAGTATGTGAAATACAATTTTAAAGCAAATAAATTCAGTTAAGGAATTAAATTCAGCTTTAGCTTTTCAAATTCAATATAATAGTTCAAATCCAGTTTCTAGTGGCACAAAGCTCAGCTCATAAGCTTTTTATCTCCTAATCAAAACCAACAAGAACCCAAATGATGCCGTAGCAAAGTATGAGGCTCATTTGTTTGTTCTGTTATAAAGTAAGTCATCTTAAGTGAGCTAACATCAACAGTCACTCACTCTTTGCTCTGTCTAATGTAATATTTATGTTTCCTGAGTTCCCTCAGAGGACAAGCAAACAAATACTATAAATAATAGAGAAGGATTTCCCTGAATATTGTTAGAAACAAATGTTGAGTTTCACAGAATGTAGAAAAAAGAGAGAAGTACTTAAAAGGGATATGTTTCAGTATGTAAAGAGGAAAACCAAACAAACATGAAGTTTATTTTGTGTTTGTATAAATTGTGTCAAGGATTAAAGGCTAAACATTTACTCTTTAAAAATCTGCACATACACACACACACACACACACACACACACACACACACACACACACACACGTGTGCAGTTTTTTTAACACCTCCTCTTTGTTCCCTCACACTCATTGTCACCCACATGTGAAAGGACCCACCCCTCGAGGCTCGCCCATGACCACCACTCTCCGACTCTGCAAGAGGCGGTCATGCACTTGTTCCCACCCTTCGACCCTCCACTCTAACGCCATTTGCCATAGATGTTTCAAAACCATCTGACCTGGCTGTGCTAACTGGTGGCTATTTTGGGAGTGAGATGGCAAAACCGTCTGCTGCTGCTCAGAAAAAAAAAGAGGAATTGCTAAGAGGGAGTACTCTGGGGGTCCTCCTGTGTTTGTGTGTGCTTACGCCTTTGTGTGTGCGTGCGTGTGTGTGTGTGTGTGTGTGTGTGCTTGTAGTTAATCATACCAGTTACGGAGCATGTTGTTTGGGGTCATGTGTTGCCAAAGGCCATGGGGATTGCTGTTGAAATCAGAGTTTGAATTCTCTTATTAAAACCAAGATGGATGCTAAAGTTTGGCAACTGCACCAACTACATACGCACCAACTTGCTGGTGTAGCTTTCTCATGTTCAAATGTAAGGTTTGCTAAGTCTGGGAAAACATCCATATAGACTTCTCTCTCCAGCTCGGGGCAGTTGGCAGTGAAACCACCTGTGCTGCTTTTAAGAGAATCAGCCTACAGAGCAGTTTGCATTGAGGCCCTTTGGGAGGGAGCTTGATCAACAGGTTGAGCAATGGAACATGCCAGCGAGCGAGCGTGGCATCTCTTCCTGGTGGCTTCTGAAACATCATCTCCCTCTGTGGGACTTGACTAATGCTGGAGAGTAAGTAAGAAAACATTTGTTGGTCAAAGGCATGAGTCATCATCGTGCTTGACACTTTTAAGCTAGCTTAGCTCGCTGAAACAGTAGACATGAACACGGAAACCTCACTCGGCTTGAATGAGTCCTGAATGACCATAAGTTAAAACTGGACCTGAACTCTAAGCATAAATTAACAGTGTAGTTGGCGTTTCTACATTATCAATATATTTTTCTGATTACTTCTTTTTTGAGTTGAAATGAAACTTAAGAATCCACCTCGTCTTGATCTGATAAGGATTTACAATAAAGCGTACGTATACACAGGGCCTGGGCCAGTCTTTGGCACCAATATTGGCATTTTGACGCATATCAGCATCAGCCTTTTTTTTTTTTTTATCACTAATAGACCAATGACAGATGATTTTAAAAACCAGGTAATTTTGGCTCTAACGCAGGCTGGTGTTGTCTTAGAGACTTTGATGTGTCAATTTTTTTCCTTGACCCAATCTGGAAAGTTTGATTAGAAATATCCTATTTTGGCCTATTTTGGCGCTCATAATCTCACTCAAACTGTTGATGACGATCAAGCATTAATTTAAAGATTAGATTTTTTCAATATGACTTATAAAGTCCTCATGTTCCTTTCAGTAAACATTTGCTTTAAGGCATTTGAACAAAGTGAAGTGTTGGAAGTAACATTATTTAAAATTTTGACACCAGTTGGTTATAGGCCTACTTGACCACTAATAAGTGGTATCGTCACCAGCCCTGAAAAACCATAGCAGTCGGTCTCTGGTACACACGTATGTTATTTTGTATGAATACTCCACTCTGAAATTATTGCTTGACGAAGGTGAGAGGCCAACCTCATTTTCTTCTCTTTTTCCAAAGTTGATCAACTGCAGAATTTGAAAAAGTTCATCTAAATTCTGAATTTACCGTAAGGGCTTCATCTTATAGCCCTCATCAGCTGATTTAATCCTCACTTTTCTTCAGACATGCTGCAGTCCTCATGTCCTGCAGTAAGGTTTTCGTCCCACTCAAAGGATGAGTTCATTCTACATTAAACACACACACACACACATGCATGCGTACTCATGCACAAGGGGCTGGCCTGTAGAGTAAGCCGGCCAGTTCCTCCTACCATCCCTCTTAATGTGTCCCTTGTGCTGGTCGTGTAAAGCAGCCAGCATTGTTCACTAGCTACGCTAGACGCTCACAGCTGTGTGTATTTATCATAGACACACAAGTAACTGCTGATATTTTGGCCGTATTTTAACATTTAGTTATTGTTACCAGCAGGTGTGTTCAATGTAGCCTATGAGGGGTTGTGTTTTAAGTTCATAGGTGTGAGTTTCATCTGGCTTTCTGCCTCTGCTGTTTTTATCTTTGAGTGCCTGTACAGTGTCCGACTGAAAAGCTGTTCAGATAAGGCGTGTCTGCGTGTTTGTAAATCCTGGACAGGTCTCACTGGACCATGTAAGCAGTTCCTCCAATGCAGATCCAGGGTGTGGAACACAGGCTGTCCAAGTGGGCCTCCTCATGCAGCTCCTTGATGAGGCTCATAGGCTGTGTGGGTAGGCCTTGAGATGCAGATCCAGGGTTGGGCTCATGGTCTTTATGAATGAGACATGTGATTTAGCAGTTAAATTGCTTTTCTGATCTCTAAACTAAGAATGAGAAGAAAAAGATAAATCCTTCCTCTCTTTCATTCATCACATGGGATTCCCCACGGCTCAGATGTAGCATGTGTTTCCAAATGAGAGAGGGCTGACATTAAACCAGAGTGACACTTCTCCCTGTCATGACAATGAGCTCCTTCTTGTGTCCATCAGCTCTGTTTTATATAAACTTAATGTTTTTGGAGCAGTTTTCGATCTGCTTTGTTCGGATCAGCTAACTTGGTTGAAGGATTTGAAGGAATTTCATGGTTTGCCAAAGTGTGCCTCAGGAACTCACACAAACACCACAGATTCCTCTAATGTGCAAAACATTAACTCAAACCAGATAAGGTGATGAAACCCACTGTGATTACAAACGGCTATTTCATTATTTCTGTCATTCTTTTGTCTTTTAGAAAACAGGGCACTTTAAATTTCAAGTGGAAGTGTCGTGCTGGCACACAGCAGCATGTTACATACCGCTGAAACTCCAATGCAATGATGCAGCTTATCAAACGTGTGTGAGAAAGTATTTATATGTGTGGAATTTCTGACTCATGGTTTTGTGTGTGTGTGTGTGTGTGTGAGAGAGAGAGAGAGAGAGTGAGAGAGAGATGGTGAAGCTGTCACATCATGAGACAGGCTAAATGAAACATGTTTAGATCATTGACAGCATATTTCTCTCTCTGTCGCTGTCACTTTCCATAGAGAACAGACCTAATCACTCTGTTTTACATAGCACTGCAGACAAAGCCTGATAACAGGTTTCCTGTTCTGACTCAGTTATACATTCAGTACTTTCATGGTGTGCGTGTGTGTGTGTGTCTGTCTGTCCTATATTGTAAATGATTCACAACCTTGTATATAAATGTTCACAATCATGGCGGATATAGAGTGATAAAAGAAATATTTAGGCTTTTCATGGTAAATGGAAAACTTACTGCTTCATACAGATGAGTCTAAAGTGTTGACCTGGATTTATTGAGAACAGGTTGCCTCATAGAGACATTTTATTCCACAAGAAAACAAAAACACTACATTGAGTCCACTTATCCAGGTTTGTCTTTATACTTGAGCTAAGGTTAACACGGCACACATACGTCTTATTGTTCCTTTATTACATAACTTAAACATATTTGGTTGATTGTTTTGCTAAACAGAGCTGAAATATAAAGGACAATAACTACAGCGGCTCAGCATTTTAAAGGTGATTCACGCTTGTTTTGGCAACAACTCGAATGGCAACTTGTAACATGCAAGTTTAATTCCTGAATTATCCACTCCTTTGATTTACAGTAAAACTGATTCTTGTTAGTATTGGAGATTTAAAAATCTCACATTCACACTTCTATAATCCTATAAAACAATAATATTAAGTTTAGAAATATTTTTATTTCATTTTGTTTGGCAAAGTTAAAAACAACTAAAGTTGCTAAAACATGTTTTCAGTCCCATTCTCAAATGGAGGAAAATACTGGTATCAGATAATTATCAGTACTAGTATCAGTACTTAAGGGCTTGGATAAGTGCATCTTTACTAAAAACTACATTACCCAGATATTGTATTCAATAACCATTGCCAAGAGTGCCAGGAGGCTTGGAGCATTCTGAACTTCAATTCTAAGACTAAGAACAACCCAAAGGGAAAATCTAGATAAAAGGAAATAACTCACATAAGTGTCAAAACAGCTTCAAGTTCAAAAGGAAGCAATAAAAAAGCAGAAATATATCAGCTTTGATCTTTCATAGTGTCCTTATGTGCACGAAAAAAGTAACTCAGAGACAACACATGGACTATATTTTGGAACAACAGCTTTATTATTCTGTGTGATACCGGTGGTTATACTTTACATAATCAATCATGAACCTTTATTGAATCCCTACTGAATTTGTCACTGTAAAACACTGAGTATTTCACATACAACGAAGACCTAAAGAAGGTCATAATCACTGAATAAAGAGGCCTTGTTTCTTAAACTCCATCTTCACACTCCTTGATTTATTCCTCTGTTCTTCCGTTCGCCCAGCCATTAGCCATGCTACATGAAGGCCTGTGATCCACAGTTTTTTTTCCTCTTGATTTTTATGCAGCCATCAGCACTGAGCCAGACAACTGGCCCTTTTCAGATCTCCACAGCGGATGAACCCAATGAACACAGCTCTGATTTGAAGTGCTGAGGCCTACTGCCTGGGGGCATCGCCTCTCAGTGACGGCACCTTGTGACGAGATGGCTGCTTCTACACACACACACACACACACACGCACACAGACACACACACACACACACACGCACACAGACACACACACATCCTAAAACGTTTCTGCTCGATCTAATTTCATCCTTTGGTAACACTTTGCTTGACTTTTCCTGCTTTCAACCAAATCAAAGAGAGAGCTCTCTGAGACAATGTGAACTGTTATAACCTTAAACTCTACTCCCTTTCTTTCTGCTGACCTTAGGTTTTAATGATTTCTCAACCTGGTTGTGGAACAATTTGCTTTATTAGCTGTTTTAACACCCACTGAAGTATTTTAACTATCAGCCAATGAAACTTACCCTGCAAAATAAAAATATATAGTTTTTGGGTTGCACAACAGTTCCAGAGTTTTTCCGTAAAAACACAAGTATAACTGTCTTTGAAACTTCTTACGAGGTTTAAAGTTAGTCCCGCAGGACACAGCTCTTTTATTCTAACACACTGAAAAAAACATCATAATATCAGTATCATGAAAACTAGGATTCAACAGATGTAACAAATGTAACACTTGCAGTTCTCTCACCTTTTTTTCAGCGCACACGTGGAGATTTATGTCTTTATATGACATGCAAACCACACATTCAGCCCTCCAGGTGAGACATTTATAGACCCCAAAATGAAATTCAGGAGCTTCCCTCTTTTGCTAAACTTTGCACTTCCTCCCTCCCTATTAATGCCACGCTCTGCAGGCTAAGTAGATGATTTATTGACAAGATGGCGCCGACATTTTTATGGTCTTTGAACCACGAGACTCAGCGTGGAGAACGGGATGAAGACCTCATGACTGCCAAGAGGCGGGGAGATGAGTCTCCCCCATCAGCTCTCTCTGTGGGACGCTTTTGTCCGATAAGAGGTCACGCACCACACCCGATTTAAGTCATGTGTTCCTCATTGCATGACGAGGAGCACAAAACAACAAGGATGTGTTTGCCTGTGTATCCGTGCTCGTTCGACATCTGTGGTCGAGTACATTTTGTGCTCATCTTCATCTTAAGAAAAGTGTGCTTGTTCAAGTAACATCCTCCTGATCTTTCTTGGTCAGTTCAAGCTGATTCTCTGAGAGGGCGTTTCTTTGCATGGCCAAAGTATGGACAGCATACGCCTGGCTGGAAAGAGGTGCTGTGTCTCAGTGAGTGGGTGCATCAGTCTGGGTCAGGGCTTTTTACTGCTACAAGACCTTAACTCTGCTCCAGGGGACTCTTACTCCACGCCCACGCCTTGTTTAAAAACTCCGGACCACATCAACATTCCTGGGATTAATGTAGACACAATCTCTTATAGCTCCTCATGCACTCAAACAGTATATATCACTGCTGTACCATAAAGACAGAAAACATGGATCGTCAGGCCTCATGTGAGTGCTAAATCTGGTCATGTTCCCATACAGCTCCACTGTGAAAGGCGAAGCTTTATAACTGATGTGATGTCTGATATAAGCAGTTTTTAGTTTTGTTGCCTAACGGACAAGATATTCAGTTTTAGCTCAGTATTCAAACATAAGTCAAGCTGTGCCATAGCCTTGGAATATCAATAATCTGCACACACAGACAGACACGACTTCCCCAGGTCTGGAAATATCACTACCACGCTTGCTGATGTTATTGAGTAGGAGTCTAAATTGATTTAAAAGCTAAACGCTGTTACACCTCAGTTTACCATGACATCAGCGACTAATGTTGCCAATCAGCCTTGCTGGTTTCTTAATGGCGTGACTTGAGGAATATCGTCAATCCAAATAGCTTTTCAAACTGCTGTTGAATTTAAAAGTGCGAAATGTTTCTTTTAAATAAGGACTATGATATGATTGGATGAAAAAAATCTATATTTTCTCCTCATATCTGTCATGATTATAGATAAGCTAAGCCCTAGGTGCTAGTTTGTTTTGTTTGACAGTCATTTTACTGAGTCTCCTGTAAATTTGACTTGTTTCTTCCAAACATCTTTATGTGGCTTTGATGATATGAAGAGGGATGAATGGGACCTACTTGGAGAAAGGGTACAGAGCTACAGAGCAGAAAGACACAGCAGGGTGTTATTGGACGACATTCAAAATCTAAAAGAAAAATAGTTGTAGGTCTTCATGCTAACAGGAGGGAAAGAGGAAGATGAACTTTAGTCTTCAGAGCTGCACTCACCTGCAAGGGTTTGTTATCCAAGACCTCAGAGTCGTACCTGACTTTTTCTTTTCTTTTTTTTTTTTTTAAAAGGAGTGGGGAATAAAGTCCTTCAAGTCACATGCACAAGAGTCTCACTCATGCTAAAAAAAAAAAGAAATTTACCCAAGGCTATGAAGAAGCTAGCCAAAAACAGACCTGGTAGTAGATTTGACTGTTGTTGCTATGATCTATGTTAAAAAGGTCAACTTGAAACAAGTCTGTAATGCTTTACTTAAGCTGACCACACATTGGGCAGAATTATTTAGATTTAAGGCCTGATTTGCCTCCCATAAGCAATAATTTGTTTGAAATTTTAGTTGGCCCATACCTGAAGTTTGCACACCCAATAAATGTGTTGAAAACGATAGAGTTCCCCTTTAAAGAATGGAGTCTTCTTTTCCTGAGTTCAAAACAGAGATGGGCAATTAACTACAAATTAGAGTAAACCGCAATTAGGCTGTCTGCGATGTTCTAATTGCAGACAGTGCAACATTTCTTAAACCTCTTATGTGTCAGACTGAGAACCAGCAAAAAGGGGCGAAAGTTGGCAAAAAACTTGAAATGATCAGAAAGTCGCAAAACTTTAAAGAACATATTGCAAAACATTTCTATCAAAAATATCTTTTTGTATTGATCTTATGTAGTATTTTAATTTTCTGAGACACCTGATTTTGGGTTTTCATTATCTGTAAGCCATAATCAACAATATTTCAAGAAATAAAGGCTTGAAATAATTCACTCTATTCAAAATAAATCTATAATATATCTGAGCTTCACTTTCTGAAATGAGTGACCAAAAAAAAAAAATTTTGGAAGTCTCACCTTACTACTGATACTGGGAAATTGTAATTTTTGATAACAACTTTAGTGCTTTAGTGCTGATTTTAAATTTTGGGTTATGAACAGGCAATTATATAACAGTGAGACAATTTTACGAAGTCATTCACAAAGTCCTTACCATGCCTTTAACTGACCTTCATAGAAAACACATTTAACTTTCACAGGTTTCTTTCAAAATTGATTTGAGTCTCTGAATTTAACATGCATCAACTTCACAGCTCCTGCCAGCTGCAGATTTTAGAATAATTCACTTCTTTATTGCATTTGCATCAAATTTCCATTTGATGTCATAACATCTTTAAAACAAAGCAAGCAGTGAGCAGTTAAAAACCCTCGAGGTCTAGTAAATGATTTTAGTCATGTTGTTAGCGATGTTCAAAGACCCTACTGCCACGCCTGTAGGAAGATTTGCTGACACATGGTTCAATGACGTTCATGCGTGTAATCATTTCCTCACATGAACCACGATCCTTCCACTGTGCCCCGCGGTTTCATAGTATGTACAATATGATTCATTCTTCTTTCACAGTGTTGTCAGTCATAAAACTCACTGAAATATTTACTTCATTCTAAGAAAAACTGTCTTTATGACCCTTTACTAATTTGTTTTTATGTTGAATTTATGTCTTTTTTTTTTTTTTGACAGAGGAAATTCGAGCATTGAGCCATCCAGTATAAGCTTTAATTTCACAAAAATACATTCTAATACAATAAAATAAGAATACAATACAATAATATACAATGCATATTTAAGTCATTTCCATCCTGGTCATTACTGAGAAATGGTCATTCCAGGGTCCTGGGCATCAGTTCCCCCTCATAAACTACACAACCCATGATGAAAAAAAGGAAATCAGATGTTCATCCACATACAAACAAGCAGCTCATGTATCTGCCCATCACTCTGTTCAGGTCACATATCAATGCTTCCTCACCCCATATACTGACACACACCGTCTGTTAAGCCCTTGATCGCAAACATGCTCATCTTCCCTTTACATGTTTACCCAGACAAATCAATCCAGCTGATCCTGTAGCCACTGTACGCTGACCTCAGATGAACCCTGTGCTGCTGTAAAAACGGCATGCTGACTTTACTGCACTTTTACAGGCATGGCACACACTTGTGGAGTTTGCATATACTTTATCTTCGTGTGTGGTGGCCTCTGTTAGTGGGGTACCATTATGTGTGTGTGCATACATTTACATTTGTCTACATGCAAAGTGCAGATTATTTCTGTCCATGTGTTGGTTTGTTGTTGTGCACATTTGCTCAACTATGTGTTCCACTTATGCATGCGCCTACATGCCTTCATACAGTACATGTTTAAAATATGTGTATGTGTGCTCTGTGTTAGCATGTGTGTGACAGCAGCATGGGCTGTAACTCACTCTGACTGTGGAGCGGAGGCCCCTGGCAGGGAAAGCTGTGGGTCTGGCAGGTCTCAGATGTGCTCTAAAGCAGCTCCGCGGCTCAGCTTGGCTCCGCTGCTGGTTGGCGGGCCTGTCTCCATGTCACACTGAAGAGGCATTCAAGAAAGCTCCTAACTGGGAGACCTCCAGCTTGAAAACAGGACAATGTCATCGTGTCTTATTGTTGGCAGCTGCGTTAGCTCCACATTAGCTCCCGAAGCCACCCGGCTGAAACCAAGCTCAGACATTTATGCCAGTCGATTTTGCACAGCGTTTGCCAGCTTCCCATGATGAATGGTGGCAAGAGCGCTGTTCTAGTCGCTGCAGGGCTGCTAGGTCTGTCTGAGCGAATGAGCATCAGGGTGGCACCTCTGCAGTCTTAAATCAAACTCTATCACTGGATCTTTAATGGTTTCCAAGCTGTAAAACACAAAACCTCCCGCAGCCTGTTTGCGGAAACACATTATTTCACAACAAATGTTAAGAGAAGAGCCAAGAGTCTCATCAAAAGACATGTTTGGCTTTAGAACAAACTACATCAATCTCCATTTCAGTAAGGTAAGAGATTATGTATGGGTCATGTGTGTTGCATACATGTATGGATATGCAAAATAGATCAGTGTGAGACAAGACCCTGATGCTACTGTCTTAAGATATAACCACAGTGAAGAAAACCTTTATTATCTTATTGGTTTCATATGATTAATGTACTCAGTCAACTTAACACAAAACTTACCAAAATTCAGTCAAGTCATGGTCAAACACTGGCCCACTTATCTGCTACTGCTCACATCAAACATTTCCACTGACAGCTAAGAAAATATGAACAAGTCTTCTGCAAGATTATAAATGTTGACTTTTCTCAGCTAATTCAGCTTTCCTTCTCTCAGCTCAGCAGTTGACACCTTTACAGCTGAACAAGGCAAATGTCAGGTCTTTTAACATTTCCTGTCATCACCACGGCGAATGGTTTAAGTTTTTCGGGAACGGTCGGTAACTCAGAGTTACAGGGATCTGGAATCCAGTATAAAAGTATTCATGTTGTTTTACCTGGTGAGCTAGCATGCTAATAGAAACTAATGTTTTAGTCTCAAGGTTTATCAATATGATGCTGCAAACGGACACAAACAGTTTTACATAATCCTACAGTCTTTGACAGGGGTCTAAAACAAATTCAAAGCTCTTCTTCTGGCTTACAAACAATACAGAGATAAGAACGGCTCCTGCCTACCTGGAGTTCCTCACCCAGGTCTATACTCCCTCTTGCCAAATGCACTCTGCCTGTGAAAGACACCTGGTGCTCTCAACCCAGCGTGACTCTTAGGCCCCGATTACACTACAATGTTTCACAGCGTTTCACCCTAAAACACAGATTTATGACAGGGGGGCACAGGGCTAAATGATATAGAGGCTCGAGAGTGTGTTGATAAACAATTACAATTTAAAACACATACGTTGCAGTGACATTTGTAATATTTCAGCCATGAAAGTGACAACTTCCTTCATTTATGAGTAAGTTGATGATTCCTGGCAAGGAAAAAGTTAATGCAAAGAGGCAGTTTTTTTCTTTTTGATCAAAGAAAAAACTCTGATGTTATTCAGCAACAATTTTAAATATTTTTCACTATCTTCTGCAAGATAAATCAGGCCTTTGCATGTTTGTGAGCGAATCTCACATTTGAGCGTGTGTTCATTCTGGAGCATTTGGCTGGCGGTGGAGAGTAGGGGGGCCTGAGAATAATTTCATCTACACAAGCGGGGCACTGCAATATAAGTTTGGGAGCCACTGTTATAGCAAGATGCTTGTTTCAAGGGCCGGGAGAAAGGTAGAAGTCAGGCATAGAGAGTGTTTCAGGAGAAGTGGGAGGATGATTATTTCTATCAAGTTTAAGGTGAATTACACCTGAGAGGGTTGACATTCATAAGGAGTATAGCCTCACCCAGGAGTATTCAACTTAACATACAGAGCAGTGTGTATCGTATCAGGGAGATGAGCGGACACAATGAGCCGCACAGCTTAAGACCGAGGTGTAGAGGCAACAAAATTCATCCAGAGGGAAAGAAAAGAGACAAATAAAAGAAGAGGTCCAGACGTAGTGATGCCCACCTTTAAACCATACTGAGGGTTTCACCTCCTTAAGAGCAAATGTAGCCCAGCTGTCGGAGAAGGAACTCTCTCAGGTGTATGGCCACAAGCACTTCACAAGAGAAGCCAAATGTGATTGTAAAATAGTTCATTTTGAGAAGTACGGTTGTTTAAAGAGGTTTTTTGTTGTTGTTGTTGTTGTTGAACACCTGAAGTGGCCCTCTTGTGACAAGACTGGATGCTCAGCAGCCCTCAGGTTATTTAAGTTTCAGACCCCTGGTCTGTAGTGTCATCAAGCAGTAGAAAAATGTGCCAGAATTATTTTGCATAGATTGATTCGACCAATCAGATATTTAACAAGGTGAAGGGTAAGAAGTCAGGTAATGTCAACAATTAGCAGCTATGTTAGCAGACATGTTTCGTAAAAGAAAAATTCATGCTGATTCACACATAAAAACAGGCAGTGAGGTTCTTTTAGTTGTAAATATAAGCATTAGAGCTAGAAAAATTTACAGAGAAGTCCTGACAGAACTTAAGTCTTTGTGTTTGAGATATGTCCATTTTGTTCCATATGATGTAGGAGGCAAAGGACATCCAGGACTAAATGATTAGATTGAAAGACATCAGCTCTGAAGCTTGATTTCTCCTCTGTTTGAATGTTTGAGACATGCAACACAGAAGCTCATTGTTTTTACATCCTAAACTAAAATTTGAATGTGTCTGGCTTTGTTCTCAGGAGTTACACAGTGGAATAGCATCAACTAATTGTAACATTCAAAATTCATCTGCAACCCAATGAACCCGCATGTAAAATCAAAAAACTGGTTCTTACACATGCTTCCATTTTTATGAAGTAATTCGTAGTCTGCTGAAACACCAACGAGAAATTAGAAATTAATACAGGATTGTTTTTTTTTTTTAATAAAAGGCTTTTTTTGTCAAATCGAAATTATTGATAACCATTGCCCCAAGTTTATTCTCTGCTGCTGCTGCTACAGTGGGCATCACATGTTAAGGTCATAAACATGAGAAAGACAGAAGGAGTGAAAGAAATAAGACTTTTCGGATGTGTTGAGTGTGTGAGGAGGAGATAAAGCTGCATGAGGAAGAAGAAAACACAGAGAGTGGGATGAGATGAAGGAGAAATGGGGTGCAGAGGAGGAAATGTCGAGCCACAGTGAGTGAGAGAGGTTATGGTTTTGGACTCTGACCCAGATTTTAAATATGGTCCCTGACAACCTGATCTGACCGTGCTGCTGTGTGGTCTTCCTTTCTTTCCACTCGTTTCGGATGCATGACGACCACACGCCTCCCCTCTCGGCATCCCGGCGCAGTCACTTGACGAGTCAGAGCACGTTGGTTTAATGCAACACTCGAATGACGATGAGCTCTGAGGTCAGATTCCCTTATGGGGTTCCTAAAAAACCACATTGCAGCTCTCAGAGTGTACATGTCTTCATCAAACACAGATTATACAACAGGAAGGGAAGGGTTCTTACAGTAACACTAAACAGCATGTCCCCAATTTGCAGCATAGTTTGCTCATTCTTATGAATAAAAAATCCTACAGGCCTGACTGTTCAGTAATTGAAAGAAGAAGAAGGAGAAACATCTCTGTAGCAGTGAGGGAACAGTGGGTGCGAGCTGCAGTCTTTGGCAGAGCTTGTTGGCACTCGTTTTTTACTTTAGCTGGTTAGCTGGCATTACAAACGCCTGTTTGGTTATTTCGTGGCCAAGCAGGAGCTTTAGCCCAGCCAATTCTTTGAATATAAAAAAAACCATAAGATTTTGGTTGTTTGGCAGGGTTAATGGGATAATTTTCATGTCCAGTATTAATAATTCATTTTTAAAGAGAAGTCATTTTCCAGTACTTGATGATACATCTGCTATTATTTTTGTTCCCACATTAAAAAAGAGCACAAGCTTGTTTTTTAACAAGTATTCTTGTCTTTTTAGCATGGCAAAGTGTTGGTGTACATTTCTTGAATTTATTACTCGCCTGCCTGGATAAACATGAGCACCAACTCACACATGCCTCCCGCACTGTGTGTTAAGAACGTTGGGAGTTAGGTGACAGATACTGAGAATGCTTGGTCCTAAATTAAGCCCACTGCTTCATCAAAAACATCCTGCCTTCCTGCTCGGGCCCAGATTGTGGTGACTTTTCTCACGGAGGAGGCGCAGGTAAACTACCCGCAGCACAAACTCCACATGCAGAAAAAGTTAGCATGATTTGCATTTACTCGTAAACACAGACGCAGCTTTCTCCAAGAAGCACACAAGTTGTTTCGCTTTCACAGTTTATTTTTAGCAAAGTGATATCGTGTATCAGCAGAATGAATATTACCTTGCACTGTGGATGAGTTTGTTGTGGATACAAGTGATAATTAGTTGATATTTTTCTAGTTTTACAAAGTTTTGAATCAGGTAGGAGCTGCAGCACATGAGAAAGAAACAAAGTGCACTGTATGGATTCTATACTGTCAATGATTGCTGAAGCTTTCCATGCAACAACACACATGTACACATACAGATATCCACATAGATAACGTGTGAAAAGAGCAGAAGTTGAGTGTAATAAGGTACACTTTCTTAGAGTCTAAGACACTTTTCAAAAGCAGAATCATTTTAGGTTTTAGTTAAAATACTTTTTACATGCTTAACATAAAAAAGAACAAAAAATGAAACATTACATGATTTATGACTGCTAACTTAATACATCACTCAGTCACATATGTTTATTTACACTAAATGAACTTATGTTGCATGTAGTACATGTTAAAAGTCAAACCTCTACTTCAAAAGCAGCATTGTTCAGCCTTGTGGTCACATTTACTTAAAGGTAAGAGTTTGAGCACTTATTTCCATATGCTCACTGTAACAGAGAACACATTTACCAGCGTGTACATGAAATCTAAGTATGACCCATATACAGTAACAGTGAAAAAAAATTGGGTGGGACCAGAGAAAGCGAAGGAGGCCAGGAGGGAGGAGGAGTAGGAGAGCTCTGCACCACTCCGCTCCAGCTCCACAGCTGACCCTACGGCTGTAAATCTGAGAGCTGGAAGACCACGCTTTACTTTGTCTTCCTCTGTTTTATGCCTTGTACTTCTTCAAGTCACATCACTGATAAGAAACTTCTTCATTTGGATTCATTTTGGCAGCTGCGGTCAAATGTTAATCTGTGTGACAGGTGAGTTCAGGAGGTGTAATGTCAGCAGATGTTTAGGACTTCTCCGTACAAGGTGGGACATTAAAGTGATATGATCTGGCTGGCATAACCACAAATGTCATATTCAATTTCATCAACTAAAAAAGATAGCTCAACTATCCCACTGCCTTCACATTCAGAGTTCAAAAAGAGTTGCCCGTCTTTATTCCTCCTCATCAAGCATTCACGTCTCTCTTATTTACACCCCCTCCAAAGTTTTCTGTGTAACTGTAGCCAGGAAGAGAAAAACAAGAAAGAAGGCTAAGAGAGGTGAGAACAGAGAGGAATCGAGCTAATGCTGTCAACTTCCAGGAAAATCTAGACTGTGACCACTTAATTATCTTGATGCCTGCAACACAACACACTACAGCTCATCCCTCTGAGTCAGGGCCAGGCAGATCACACAAAGAACAAGACAGCTAGCATGCTGGTTACAAGCTAATTTGGTTGAGGCCAGCCAGAGTTTTCCACACAGCTCCCAACAGGTTTTCACAACCAAGGGTGGATCAGGTTGGGGTTGCAATGACTCCCAAAGTGACACTGAGAATAAAAGTATCTGCCAGAGTGTTGCAAAGGCTGGCCCAAATGTGTCTCCTTAATCTTCAACTCAACCTGTATCAAATACTGCTGGTTTAGATTTTAATGCCAAAATCAGCCACTGCAGTGAAACTGCCTTCAACATGAGCTCAGAGTTGAAAGTAAAGCAAGAAAATCAGCAAATCCCAAACTGTATGAAGTTACATATTATTTTATGACTAGTTTGGATCATTTATGTCGAACTTAACTTTATTAGTATCTCTGTAGGCTATCTTAGGTCACAGCCCTGCCTCTGCTGGGTTGGTATAATTGAATTGACTGTCGTATTATATCTGGCTGTAAATCCATGTGAATAATCTGTTATTTAATCTGACAACTTTGAAATAAGATCATAAACCCAGGGCCTTGGCTTTTTGTGAAAGCTTGAAATATATGCACTCTGCTTTCTATAAAGTACCCAAAGCTACATCACAAATCTTCCAGTTTGTGCTCATTGATGGCAGTTGCAGGGAGACAGATCGTTGGATGGACTTGTTTTAATTCTGAAGCCCACCATGAGCCTTTTTAATTCTCCTTCATTTACTTTAGCTTATTGGTATTTATTATGTCTTTTTTAACTTTAAATTTTATCCTTCCCTTTTATTGATTTGTTTTATGTTATCTAATTATTTATGATCTTTTTTATTTTAAAACTTAGAGGTTAGGTCTGCAAGAATTTTTGTTTCTGTTTATAAACACAACATCCAAACTGGGCTCTTGTGTGGCTCGGTGCCAGCGGCAGCACATTCCCACTGCCTCATAGCCATAGCTTAATGAACACAATCACCAGTTCAGCGAACACCTGCAGCACCGTGAGACTCAAGAGCAGTACACCTGACTCCCTGCAGGTAAATTAATTATCCTGCAAATATTGCATCAGTCTTTCTTCGTGTTAGGGGCTGCTATCGTAGCTGCTCGTGATGCTCATTGATGGGTGCATATTTTAATGATGGAAGTTGATGCTTGGCCACAACACAGAAAAAGTTTTAAGTTTCCTTTTATTCTCTATAAACCATCCAACAGCTGGTTTCCTCTAAGGACTTTTTAGATTTAGTCCAACGTCTGGATCATCTAAAGACTCATTTATGCTTAAATGCAGATCCAGATACGGATGGCAGGTTCTGTCCTTGCTCTGCATTTCTGCATTTTTCCATGAAGCTTATGGATATGGGCAGTACCATCTGAAACCGTTGGGGCAGTGTTGCTGTTACAACTGATATGTAGCTCTAGTGAAACACAAAAAATAAAAACAATGGCCCAACTTTTTGAAGAACACCATGTATTCAGCAGCCTCAACAACCTGCACCTGCTTAAATGCCTCATTTTTGTCTTTTATGCAGGATGAACATTTACTATACCTCCTCCACATTCGCCATGTTTTGTTGTTGAGTTTGCAAACTTCTGACTCTGGGCCCCCTGGTGGATGTTTTGGTTAAGAGTATTGCCAATGCAGAGGACACATAGAGGTATGATGGAAGTGACTGTAACATAGTTTGAAAGGGACATAGACATTGTTGTATGTAAAGGAAGTATAAATAGGCCTTTAGACTCCCATGACCCTTAATAAGTTTATGGGAAACTCTTAAGAAAAAGTATATGTATACAAAGCTTTTTCACCAATCTTACAAAGGAACAAAAAAATAGATAAAATTAATGTCTAGAAACTTTGGTCAATTGAAAATAAGTTTTGGTTTAGAAGGAAAGCAAACAGTATAAGCACATCACAAGCCCAACCTGACATTTCGGGGGTGCATGAGAGGAAAAAGGCTTCACACATTGTAACTTCCTTCATCCCACACATGTCACTGAAAACTGAGGCATCATCTTGGTCTGGGATTTATTTCCTCCAAAAAACAAACCAGCTTGTAAGAATTGTTTGGTGTAATCTCACCTCTCCTGACACCTTCTATGAAATGTGCAATGATCTCAAGTATAACAACATAAAGTGCATTCTGCTCTAAATTTATCCCGGTGCAACACCAACAGGCTCCATTAATCATGAGGTTAGTTTCAGTTGATGCTGTAGTTTAGGTTTAAAGTTACAAATGGCTCGCTCACTTTTCAGTTACAGAGCTTGTTGAGTGTGATGCACAGTCTAAAAGTATGCACCCCCCGAGCAGCCGATACAGGAGAACTGATAATCCTCTCTGAATTAACAGCTTCAAATTAAGTTTGTTGAGTTTGAGCTTTTTGTGCAAGCTGTGCCTGTGTTAGTAGTTCTGCGTAAGCCACGGGCAAATCTATTGGGGAAGAGCTAAAACTTACACGATCAGATATGGTTGAGTTTGAGCATGGAGAAGCCACTTGTGGTATAAACTGGTGCTTACTTGGGTTTATGACAATTCAGATAATAATCTCTGAAATCTTTTATATGGACATAATAACATATCAGAGAAATAGTATCTCAACCTCTGACCTGGACATTTCCTTACCTGATCTCAAACACAGTCTTGAAAGAAGTTTGGTATCTGATATCTATCTTGGTGTGCAGTTAAAAATAAGTTCATTCATGAAATGACAAAAACTGTGGAAAGAGCTTAAAACATTTAAGTGAAGCATTTATTTTCTTCAGTTGTCTTCTCTGATTGCAAGTAACAAGTCAAGTTTAGAGGTGCTGGTTGGTAGATTTTGTTTCACAGTGGCTTCTTAACAAAATCAGGCATTAAAAAAGAGGGTATGATGTTTTCCCATATTTCAGCCATAGATCCAAAGCAAGAATTCTGGATGTAAAGACCTTAAAAAAAAGTAAGATCCTGCTACTCATAATTTTGAAGCCATGCAGTGCTATCATCAGATTGCAATAATGCTGATGTTGAAAGCATTTAAGATTATCAACAATGACTCATTTTGGTCTGTTTATGGAATCAAATGGCATTCCCATTTGGCCCTCTCCCCAGTAAAACAAAAGAGAAAAGTAGGATGTATGAGAGATTAAAAGACATTACAGTGATTTTGTTTAACTGCCTTGTAAAATTTGGGGTAATGTTGTTTTATTGTTTCAAACATTTATTTCAAGGCTTACCAGCCCATTAGCATTTCAAACTCAGGCTATTTAGAGGAACTGTGTGGACTTTCTAAGTGATCTTTAAAAAGTCTCATCTCTAAAAATATGACTGATCATAATCTGCAACTTAAAATGAGATAACTAGTTCCAAAAAAGGTTATTTCTGCTATTTCTATGCTACTTTTTAGCTGAGTTGGGTCGGGCAGGGCCGAAATGATTTATGGCAAGCCGAAGTCTCTGCAACAACGTCAAGCAGGCTGACGACGTTTATCAATGAGAAGAGAGATCTGAGTTTTTCTTCACTGAAAACGAATTCTGTGATTCATTTGGTAGTAATAATAGGAACAGTAACTGGACTGTCTGACAGAAAAGAGACAGAAGAGCAGAAGAAAGGTGAACAGGAGAGTGATAGAGCACAGGCTTATAGCTAATACAGGAGCTAAAGGCTAAAACACGGGTTAAGCTGTTTGGGTTTATGTTTGTTCCACCCACATACTGCAGTTATTCTGCAGTGATCGGTTCAAACTTGAGAGTCTGTCAATAAAATAAAGAGCCAGGTTACTTTTGCTCTGCCTAGTAGATGAGCACTGCCAGGACACAACCAGGATTTGCTAACGTAACACAACACATCTCAGAGCTGCGAGTAGCGCTAAATCCAGTTACTATATTTTACTACAAACTGAATTCATACTTTGCCTTCCTTTCAATGTATAATGTATAAATGGTTATCTAAATGTTAGTTAGAACCAAACCAAGATCTAACGTTTAGGGAACATTCCCTCTTGTGATACTGAAACCTGACAAAGCTTTACGTTCAACAATTGTTGTCAAGTTTCAAACAACAGTGTTACATAACTGTTAATAGATACATCACCTCATCGTGTTGTATACGGTTAAACATAGTTTTGACCAAAGGAAAGTTGTGTCAAAAAGATCTGCTCTCCATTGATTTTACAAAACAAACCAAAATAGTAACTAACACGTGCCTTGGTTCGTCATGACAGTGGGGAGCAAAGGCTTATGGGAAGCAGGATCTTTATTGCACGTACTAACGCTGACTTTCCAGAAACTCCTTACAGCTCGTTTCAGCAAATGAAAAAAAACATGGTGTGACACTTCATCTGTAATGAAAATCTTAAATTTAACAGATTCACTGGTCAAAATTAGGGAGTCTAATTGTCAAACCTCTCTGCTTATTGCTCCCATTTTACCCTTTAATTAGACCAAATCTAGATATTTCCAATTTTATGCAACGCTAAACTATCAGGCTTCTTGCAGAAGTAGCATATTTGTCTTTCAGAGCTAAACAGACTTTCTTATCTAATTCTCTGAAATGAGTGTAATTGTCAGCATGTTACAGAATTACATCTGAAGGAAAGTTGTAACTGCCACAGTAGTGATATGACGTGACGGGGCATGACATGAAATGACGGGGGGAATTTGTCACCATCAATCTGACATAAAAAATACCTTTGCTTTCATGCATGAAGCCCTACTGTATGCATATTGGTTACATTCACACATCCACACAGCCTAAAATAGCCCATCCCACATGCCAGGGAGATGAGTCAAGTCAAAAACAGCCAAGTATAACAAGAAAACACAAGAGGCACTGAGGAAAAGAAATAAAACCCTGTCAACCCAAATGAGAGTCACATGAAAGTGCATCTGAATAGTTTGGATGCAGAAGTAAAAAATATTTCTAAAACTGTTGGTTTTGGAGTCAGGCAGGCGCTATGCAACTGTTCTGGTGCCCAGGAATGGGAAAGAAGGTCCAAGAAGGCACATTACTGAGCTTGAAGTCACCTTGGGGGCTGACTGACACAATGTGGCTCCTATCGCTGTGGTGCCAACGTGAAACAGCTCTGCATTTCTGCACATTACAAGGTAAGCTCAACGCACAGGCTTTTTATTCATGTCCACATCAACTGCAAAGGTTACAGTTAGGAAAACACCACATGCTGATATTTAACAGAGCAGTCAGCTGCACATATGCTGCGCAGATCAATGTGAGATGAATGCAACACTGTAGAGTATCAGGGATTTGAAAATACTTGCATACACAACACAGTTTCTCTTTTAGCCAAGAAAAAACAACTACAGAGGGATCATGCTGTCCTCATTACTGATGATTTGCCCAACATCAATTTCTGGACCAGAGAAAGCAGCAATTGACGATTTCCAAGTGGTTGAATAACTTCCATTGACAGCTTTGATAGAAACAGAAAACCTTTCTCCGTAATGGAAGAAGATTCTGGGGAAGATGGCTTTCTCTTCTTAGTAATATCCTCAGAGCCAAGCTTGGCACCCGGGACACCCAGAGGGAGGGATGTTGCCACAAGCCAGACAATTGGACCTCAAGTGGACAACTGGGAGTAGAAGAAAAGATGAGAGTAACCACAAGGCTCTGCTAATGAGCTGAGAATGTTCTCCATCCTCGTATTGGCTGCCATTGTAGCAGAAGATTGGAGAAAGAGCAGCTTACCTCTACCGCTGTCTTTTCATTTTAAGCACCACACTAAAATGGGCCATCCACAGCCCACCATTGGCCCTCTCAGCTCACAAAAAAAGCTGTGAAGAGGCAGGTAGAGAGTAAAATGGTCACCTTTTCATTATATTACTGCTGGAGAGGTTTGGCGAATGAAGCACTCACCACTGTAGGATTTCTTTGGTGATTTTTTTGGCAGCAGAACCAGTTCTTTTGCAAATGATTTCTCTGCCAAAACAATCACTCAGTTTGCCTCACATACACGTGAGCACACACACATTTCACTTGCTGACTCCACACAATGGCATGACTGTATCTGCAGCATCAAACAGACATGTGCCAATCGCCCTGCGGAGCTCATTGTTACTCAACGCTGGGGCACACAAGCGCTGAGCCCAGTTCGGCCTCCAACAAATTTTGCAATGCAAAGAGAAAGTGCCTGGAAGGTCTGCCAGCATGCATTGTTGACCCCAAACAGCCAGAAAATAACTGGAAAGTGACGTGCCCCTGTCTGTGTTTGGCAAAGGATGGAGGAGAGGTGAGGAGAGGAGACGAGAGGAATGACTTTTCAGATATTTAGCCTGAACCCAAGCTCAGGCACACAGGCACCTCTCTGCATTTCTCCTCACACTATAGCAAATTGTTTCAGCGAGTACAAACATAGACATGGCAGTGCTGCATGAAACGGCTCTCTGCTTATGTATATTCAAACATAATCGCAAAAACAAACACTGGAAGATGAGACCCAGCTGCTGAGTGAGCTGAGCAGAATGCAGGCAGCCCAGGCAAATTGAATACCTGAGAGCAGTTTGACATTCCATTTAGAAAACAAACACTGCTTAAAGAAGGGGTGAAAAGTTAGAGTTAATATATCTGCCTGTGTGCGTGTGTACACAGAGCTGACCTCTGAGCGTAAACTCCGTTTATACGACAGCAACAGAGACGTCTACGCCTCTATCCGAAGCTGTGGGGTCCCACAGTGTTTGTTTTCACCTTGCAAACCACCCACTGCTTAAACTTACCGCAGTGGGCAACACAGGCTTGGCACTTTGTTTGTAGTTGTAGCACACTGCTGTCATGCCTTCTTATAAAATTTAGAAAGAACTTGGGTCTTTATTTTTTAAAGATCGAATCAGTCTTAGTGGATCGGGACTGTTTCAATCATTTAATGCCAATGTTGCCAAGTCCCCGCAAGCTGCAAGCTAGTTAAAAATTGTTGATATAAAATGATTTGCACAACTAGGTTTCCAGAAATGTCTTTTAGGACTGGTGTAAATTACTTGTTAGAAGATCAAAATTGATCAGATGGGCTGAAAATGATCACAAAGTCAACATAGCATCACAAATTAACATTTCTCTATAATAAATGTATAAACCGAGAGAGAGGGATGCATCAAATACAAGTTTTCCTTTATTCAATGATGGCCAAAATTATGATAGTACCTGACAGATCTGAAAACACTGACATTTTTTGCCTCCAAATTGTGATCCTGAAACATGTAGAAGGTTGCTTTGAGCACAACAAACATCAGCTGAAGTGAGTCCTCCTGTTTTTTTTTATCTACCTCTACCTTCAATTCTTGGTTTGTCCACCACTTGCAGCAGTTACAGCAGCACGTCTCTGGCATAGTGTCAGTGCATTTCCTGAGAACTTCAACACTAATTTATGGCATGTCTTCGAGAACTCCAGCCAAAGGCTTTCTCTTGAATGTTCAACAGATCAATATGTTCAATATGCTGGATGGTGTTGAGGTCCAGACTTGAGGGGCCAGTCCATCATTTTCAATGTTCCTTTTTTAAGGAAAACAGCCAAATTGCTTTCTGATGGCTCTGTTCTACAGTGAACAGAGCATGATGATGACTTCGTAGATATTTCATCCATTTTATGGGTATTTCAAAGACCAGTTTGACAAAAACAGTTGAAACCTTGTGAAAATGCTAAGTGTTCTGATAATTTTGGCCACCGTTGTGAATAGCTGCTTTTTAGTTTATAAACAAAACATGTCGACACTGGTGGTAAAGTTAAAACATTTTAATGTAAAAAATCGACAGAAGCTTTCACAACACGTTTCAACCCTTATCTTTCATCTGGTTTCACCAAATGGGTGGGTGTGACCTATTTATTGAAACCACAAACAAAGCAGTGACTCACTGATTTCGATTAAATAAGAAGCTAAGAACGATAAGAAGAATGATCAAAAGTCACAAAAATAATAGAAAAAATAATCTTACATGGTGTAAACATAAAGACTCACAAGGTAACTGGATACAAGATCAAAAACAGTGTCAGGAAATAATCTCATGGAAATAGTAGTATAATAGTATAGTATAGTATAATATAGTAATAAAAATATGTGAGAGTACATGGTTAATCAACAATTGTCAAGTTCATCAGAATCAAAATGAGAGTTGATAGAGGTGCTGTCAAAACCTCTTTTGAAATCCATTGTGATATTTTTGATTTTTTGTATTTCATACTTCAGCCCATCTCCAACTTCAAAGTTAGAGAGAATAGAAATGGGATATCTAGCTTAAACTAGCACTCAATTCTAGCCTAAAATGCTTCCCAGCTCACCTGTTTTGTTAATAAAGTTATGGTGGCCTTTGGGGACGAGAGGCTTCTGTACTGCACGATAAGTTTGATCCTCCATTTGTCAAGTTTCAACATCATGATGAGTTTTTCTGGGCACAACGACTTTTAAGTGATGCATGTTGCACGTTGCTCACTAAAAATGAAGACAGAAAATATCAGATTATGCAAACCAGACCTCAGTTTTTAGCCTGTTCTTACAGGAAAACTTCAGCAGCTTTTTTCTCTTCGTATCTTAAAGAATAAACATTTAGATTTTTATCTTTCTTCTTTCACTGGAGATGAATCAACTTACTTTGTGTTTAAAAGATCAGTTAAAAGGCTACTTCTATGTACTTCTTTGCAAATCAGATTGAAAAGAAAGTATGTGAAAGCTTAATCACGTGTCAAATTATCTATTTATTAGTCAAAAAGTCAATCTATGTCAGCTCACACTTTTTGAGAGTCCAGCGCTTTTTCAACTGAAAGCAAGCTACAGACATTTCTTTTAGGCTTCAGTCAGCTTCTCTTACATCATGTGTTACAGTTATTGGGTTAACACACTAAATAATAATCGCCCTCTATAAGAACCAGCTTGTGTGACACACCCAGTTTTAGCTTAGAGAAAACTTAAATCTGAAATTAGCTTAGACACTTTATGACTACACTAAACCTGAACTTAAAAATAGCCAGTGAAACCGGCTCTGGAGGATCCACGACTGCATCACATGAATCTAGCTTAAAGTATTACTGCTGATCATCCTCCTGTCTGTTTACTCTCATTGTACCAAAGCCTGAAGGCTGATTGGCCAAAAGCAGGTCAGGAAGGTTCAGTCTGATTTTCAAACAGGGGTGCGGGGCTGATCCTCACAGGGAAGGTCTGCTCCAGTTTTTCTTACCCTCTTGCTTTTGTGAGCAGTGTTTGCTCTGGATTTGAGTGGTTCTTCTGGTGTTGGAGCACTGTCAGCCCACACCCAAATGGCAACCTCGCTTAGAGACAGATCTGAGACCGTGCCGCCACTGATGGGGGGGCCTATGGGCGTTTCTCTTTCACCTGTTGAGTCATGCCATCATGGGAGACTAATCATGCTTTTTCTTTTCTTGAAAAAAGCTAAAAGTTACAGGCTTACAAGAATTCTTGCCACAAGTTAAGAGAGGCGTGTAAGAAATACAAAACTGTTTAGGGGTAACTGTCACAGAGAGTTCAAGCAGCTTCTCCTTTAACCGTTAAACTATGCATTCACACCAAACTCAACACCTCCCAAAAACACGGACATGTGCAGGTTCATTCTGAGTCTCCTGCAGATAAAGAAAAGCTATGGTGCATGTTAAGCCAGGAACCCTTTCACCTGCTTCTATTCTCTGTCCTGTCATCACTCATTACAACTTTGTCATCCAGGGCCTCACTGTAGTGACACATTTATCACCGCAAAGATGGATCTACACAGCCATGAAAGAGCCGAACGACAGAGGAGAAAAGAAGCAACAGGACTTAAAAATGTCACTGTGTTCGCTGTGAGCAGTCGATACACATTCATAAAGCTTTTTTCAGCACTTCTTCTTTTGAGAAGTTCCTCTAATAAAATATTTTGACAGTATTGCCGAATTTGGAGCAAAAGCAAGGAGACCTGTACTGACTCGCTGTAATTTAAAACCCAAATATGAGCAGACAGGGGCTGAGATGAAACTCCTGTTTCAAAATACCTCAGTGTTTACACTCGATTATTCCTCTCATCCTTCATAAAACCAGGACCTGAGCCAGTCTGGCATCCTACACTCAAGTGTTTCTGCAAACTACAATTGGGGAGAATCAGGCGCCACAGTGTTACACATTTTCCTTCGCACAGAGTGACACTTGGAGCACAAAGATGAAACGTGCTCATCTCAGCCTATGTTGAAATTCACTGCTTTGTAGGAAAGTGGTGCAACATTTCGACATGCATTTGTTGTACAGACACAGCAACTTCAGGTGACTGAGGCTGGTCATATGTGGGGATAAAAGCCAAGTGACTCAGCACTTTCAGATTGGATTCAGGCTTTGATAAAAAAATAAAGAGTTAAAATAATAATAATAATTCTCACTTTTGTGCCTCGTGACGCCCCAAGGTGCCCTGGCTGGCAGGGACCCGGCTTTGATAAAATCATTTGATTAAAAAGTGAAAAAAAGAAACCTCCTGTGCTCCTGTGTGAGTTTGACCCCTGGCTCACCCTGCACTCCATCTTTGCTTTGTTCTTTCTGGGTTGGCGAAAAAGCAAGGCTGATCAGTGTTTGGTTGGAGCCTGAGGGAGTGACAGCGGCTGCATGGCGGCTGAGCAGCAGCCATGAGGGAAGCACGCTGTCAGTCCTGTGATAGCCGTATGAGATTCCACATGCTCTGATGAGTAATTTCTCCCTCCCTCCTCCGTCACCATGTGGTTCGTGGCCCTGAGTCATCGTCCACACTTTCCCTCTCCCCTTGTCTCTCTCTTTCTCTCCCTCGACGTGAAGAGGAATCTTCCTTCCTTCCTTCAGCAGAAGGAGCCGTCCCACAGGGAGAGTTGACAGAATAGCCTCCCTCCTATGACTCACTCACCGACACTGAGAACTCCACTCCACACCGCCGCCCGCCCGCCCGCCCGTTCATTCGTTCGTTCCCCGGCCCACCTCACCACACCCAGGCCCCGGATCCCAGACCTTCACGGCCTGCTTTCATTCATCTCTCTTTCTTTCTGTCATTCTCTACTGATACATCTTTTTCCCTCTTCCCTTTCCTCCACCTTAGTCTGGTTGCCATTTTCTATACCTTACTGTACAGCTGCTGTCTTGTCAGGATGTCTCATTATTTACCTGTCTCATGCTCCCATCTGCTTCTCTACATTTCTACTAGCCTGTACTTCCTTTCTTACCACTCTCTGAATTTGCTCCTACCTGCCAGCTCATCTTATTTATCAGTCTACCTGCTTTCCTCAGACTGTGTTTTGCAATCACTCCCCTGGCACTCAATGCAAAGTGTAAATGCCAAAGGATGAGGACAATTCACTCCTTCGTGTGCATGTTAAACTCTATAGACCTGGGCAGAAATATAATGATAGATGATAAATCCTCCAAAGGTAAACATTGGTATTGTTCTGTCTGTGCAGTTTCCAAGAAAAGTCACAGTTAACTCATAAAACTTCCTGCTTATCTCCATCAGTAAACATGTTGGCAAACTTTTGATGTAGGTTACACAGCTCTCCTGAGATTGCTCATTCATGCTACTCAACAAGTGCTATGACACACCTAACCTCTAAATGTAAGCTTTCCACCAATGAGGACGTGTTTTAGTGGCCAGTTTCTGCACTGTGACATGTTTTTTGATAAGACTCCCTGAAATCCTCCGTATGTTGTAACAGTAGATTTGTTGACCATTGCAAGAGCAATAAGGATTTTTAGGGGCATTATGACTGGGTTAATAAAACACAGCTGCCCCTAAAAGTCCCTCACTTTTCTTGCTGCCTTTTCTTTCTCTCCCCCTCCCTCCCTCCTTCCCTCCCTCCCTCGCGAGCTTAATCTTTCTATGTCTCATTCCAGATTTTTGAGATCAAACTACAACATTCACTGGCTCCTTGGCTACTACTTAGTGCACAACTTTTGGTATCTGTTCAGTAGCGCTTAAGGAAATCCAACAAGTTATAGTGACCACTGTGTCTTTTATTTCCGACCTTTTAAAAGCACATAGGTCACATGTTTCACAGAAATTGTGCATGCTTTCCAGTATTTATGAATTGTATATTTATAATGGCAGAGTTTTATTAGGTTTCGCTGTGACGCTTTTAAAAGGGGTTGAATGAGTTCAGAGCAGAATTTCCGAGAAGGAGCGCTCCGTGTGTTCGTTAGGAGTTCAGCTTTCACAGAAGAGGTAAACACAATGTGAAGCTTTTTACCTCTGCACAGTTTTCTATATGTTACCACAATTGCATACACGTGCACTCAAAGCTACAGTCAAGTCAAGAACGAAGTAAACCTGGTGACCCATAGCAGAAATCCACCTGGGAGAACGCAGTGAAAGCCTATTTAAAGTACACCTACAACCCTGCAAACAGAGAGGATACACAAGGAGGGGAGGGGGTAAAAGATGTAAAGAAACACGGTGCAGCAAGTGGCAAGATGAGTCCGATTGGGCCTTTAAACAATGTGAAATGCCACTGAGAGAGTGAAGCTTGGCAGGCAGGAGCAGCCAGCACTGTTTAATATCACAACTTTAATCAGCACACTTGGTGACTCTCCCAGAGCTCCCCGTAGCCATGCTGCTTATTCAAACCAGGCCCATTCCACCAAGCCTCCCTTACTAGGCCCTCAGCTCTCATAGCCGCGCTGGCTCAGGCTCTCCTGCAGCATATATGGAGAGCTTTTGGACAGAGTGCTTTTTATCTGCTTTCTGTGATGCATTATTATGTTTTAGTGGGCTACGAGGGAGAGAGTCTGTCATGATAGTTGAGAGCACTAAAAACACTTTTAGCTATTCTCTATATTTAGATATAGTTGGGTTTTTAAACTTAATAAATGTTTTAATTAGCAATAGCTTAAAAACATTAGAGAAAGTGCCACTTTTCATTTTCAGCAACTTATTAGACTCTTTTATACATTCAAATTTTCCACAGACTTAAAAAAATCAAATGTCCTGACACTGATCTCTTTTAAGTATCCACAAATAGGTTATGATTACCTTTTAACTTTTTAACAACACTCAGACAGATTAACTACTAGCAATCTGCTGTGATGTCACATGACGGCTTTAAGTGTGTTTTAATAATCACGTTCTTTTTAAAATAAAAACCCCATGCTTCAGCGAATGTCTTACCTATGTGTCACTTGCAGCATGGAGATGCCACTGCGTCCTTTTGGCTCTATTAATTACATAAAGCATCTTGTGTCAGGATGCTAAATTCATTAGTGAGGTATGTTGGGTATGCCAGGGTCAGGACGGATATAGATCAGGCCTTAAAAACAACTTCTTCTCAACCTGACACAGTTGTTCGACATAGTGAAGTAAGGGCGCTTGTGACTACTGCGTGATTTTATTCACTTAAGTTGGTTCATGGGGAGTTTGGGTTCACAAGAAGCCGATAAATTCGGATTGAATCGCTTTTGAAAATTCAAGGATGTGGATATTTTCCTCGTAATGTTGCTGATTAAATTTTCATCATGTGTGCTCTTTGAAGAGGGTTAATTCAATTTGTTTTGTTTTTTTCTCATAAATTTTCCTTTTTAAATACTGGCCTCGTTTTAAATGGGTTTAAAACAAGAAGGAGACAAAAAAAATATTTGAAAGGAGGGGAACAGGAAAGTGAGGCCTTCTCTACCGGTTATCTGTCACACACTTTCAAAGTTCTGCTCTATCATTAGGTAATAAATATAACACACCTTTGCATCTATTTTGTTTAATTACCTGCCGCTGTATACACTTTATTCTCTTTGTATAAAGCCTTCAGTCTTTGAAGTTTACATTTAATCAAACAAAAAGATGAACTTATAATAGCACCTACAGTTTTTTAGGTCTGTTATAACTCTCAGTGATTTCACCCTAATTCAAAGTTGAGCATTTATTACTTATTTCTATCTCTAGGTTAATGTATTGCTGTGAGTATAATAAATTAAATTATGTGTCATGTATATTCAGATGTGTTTTGCTAACCTCAGTGACAGATTTACTACCAGGATTTCACTTCCTTTTTTTAATCTATTTTACAAAAAAATTGATCGCGATAGTTGGATTGTACTCTGCATGAGACTTCCGTTACTTTTCTTTCTCAGAGAAAAGGTTGCAGAATTGTTATGTGCGTATCATTGGGGTCACATGAGCCGGAAACTGGGACTTTGTAGGCCAGTTGAACAAATTGAGGACTCACCTTGCCCGCAAAGACCCAGCCTCTGACACACATCATCATCATCAATCCCACCACCGAGAGGCTACCTGGATGACACATTTACCTCTGGGTTTCAGTTTCACACATTTGCTCGACAGATTCACTTCCAAGCTTGGTAAAGAAGGATTTGGTCTGCGATCACACCGATACTGAGCTGCTGTCTGTCTGTCTGTGTGTGTGTGTGCGTATGTATGTGTGTGTGTGCGCGCGGAGGAGATGCTGTTGTTACCTGTGTTCAGAGCAGGTGTCTGCATCCCGCAGCCATGTGGGGACTTCTTGGAGAAAGAAAGAGAGCGCAGACTGTCTGGCTGCGTGTCTGGCTGCCTGTATGAGATCGCGTCTGCAAGCGAAGTTCAACTTCACTGTCCATCCAGCAGCACCGCCGCCCCACTCATACTGATCACTTGGTGTTGCATGCATCCCAGACTTAGCGACGTTATCCTTTAGAGGGTGGGGGGAACGAATTGTCTCTTAAGAAGTCGTTAGGTGCCCCCCGGCCTCTCTGTTCCCTTCTGTCCTGGGAGAAAAAAAAAAAAACATAACAGACGCAACAGTGTCGCGCCTTGTGCCAGCCAGTCTCCCCACTCCCACCCTCCTTCCCCTCAATAAAAAAAAAGCTTCTGCATTTCCCATCGAGAAGCCGCCGGTGCGCTCCCAGCACCCTGCCTGTCACCCAGTATCCACTGTGGAGGAAGGAGACAGCACTGGAGACGGAGAGGGAAGGGAGCCTGCTGTTGCTACCACCATGCTGCAGCCTCGATATAATGAACAGGGTATTCCCAAACAGCTGGAAGGAGCTGATATATGGTGCTGCGCCCTCGTGTTGGGCCCTCCCCAAAATGGACCGGTGCTAAGTGGTAAACTGGTTATTTTCAGCGCGTCACTGGCTCGTCTCCAGTTATAGGTTTCCGCCGGGGGCGCAGCGCTGTGGCCCCGTATTTCCAATTTTTCTGGAAGAGGACTTTAAAAAACGACCAAGAGCGCTGTTCAAAGTAGTGTCCGAGCCCTGTGTGTTTGCCTGTAACTGCACACATTCCTGCGGTGTGCGGGCTCTGCCTCTCCACATGCGCCACACGCGCCCGCTCCGCGCGCAGCTTCGGGGCGGCTCGTCTGCAGCTCTCTCAAGGTGTTCCCCTCTTTTTATCGATGCTGTTCAGGAGGAGATACAGCCCAGGTTCATCACACTCCGTTTGTGACATGTTGGTGCACTGCGACCCCTCGTGGCGGTGAGGCGCAGCGTCACTTCTTCGCAGCCATGTGTCAAACTGAACCTTTTCTATCTCCCAAAGATCACTGTGGTCACGTGGAAATGCTCAGCAAGGGGTTAATTACGGTGAGAGGTGAACACACTCAACATGTGGGTCAGTTCGCACAGTTTGATAAGACATGGCTGACAGGGAGCCCTTATATCATGCCATGTCATGTTATGTCATGTTATGTCATGCAAAGTTATGTTACGTTATCTTACATTACGTAATGTGATGTGTTTTATGTAATTGAAGGTGAAGTATTCTTCTTCTTCTTCATCTTCTTCTTCTTCAATATAATAATAATTATCATTATTGTTCATTATTATTATTGTTGTTGTTGTTGTTGTTTCTACAAGCTGTTCTACGAAAACTTCATATTCTGTACACAAAAAGTATTATACAATATTATGCAAATTTTCACACGTCTTCTATAAAACAATATTGATCGACTGTTTTAAAAAACACTAGATTGTTTTAACATTTTTCGTTTTAGGATTTCTTTTTATCTTCAGATCAATGTTTTGATTCTGTATTTTGTTGAACATAAACTTGTATAAAAATTGGACTTGACAGTTTTGTTTATCTTAACACAGTTGTTCCCAGAAAACTTTCATTTTCTTTGCACAAATCATACTATACAAATAATTATGCAAATATTCACACGACCTTAAGGAAAGTACCATAATTGAATATCTAAAGGGCAAAAAAATGTGCCTCAAAGTTCAATGCTCTACCCTTTGTATAAACTCTGTGTTATGGGATTTTATTTTTTTCTTTTTTCATGTTAGTGTTTTTGATTCTGTATTTTGTTTCAAAATTCACAATTATTGCTTCATAAGATTTCATTTTTGTGTTATTTGGGTCACTTTTGTAAAAACTTTTTTATATTTTATTTCAAACTTCTTTATCCAACTGCTAATTTTATCATATTGTATTGTAATGTTTTGTGTTGCTTTCTATTCTTTTCTATTCTATTCTTGAGGTCACGCTCTACTTTGAGTGCCTGTGGTGACGCTCTCCTCAGGCTCCAGTCAGCTGTCTCGTGCATGTTGAGAAGTAGACAACAATAACACAGGAAGCGGAATAAATTTATTTTCAAAATAAAATAACACAATAATATACACCTTTTGGGAACATACTCAGAGAAAATACAATCTGTAACCTTTTAGCTGATATATGCATTATGATTTGCAGCCAATTCTTCAAGCTCATGAATTTCCTGTTAATAAAATCCTTCACAGGTTGTTCACTTCTGAAGAAAATGGATTTTTTTTTTTAAAGACTTTAACCGGAAGCGGCGCGTTTTATTGAATCTGATTGGACGTCAAACAGCTATGTCCGACTTTGTACCTGCCAGCAACAACCCGGCTTCTCCAAACCAAAATACTTTGACACTCCTGCATCATCACCAGGAGGACGGATGTTCAGCTTCATCCGTGTCGTCACGTTAACATCTGACACCCGTGGGTGAGTTATGAACCCTTTGAGAAATGCGTTTGTTTACTGTGAAGCCTGTTCGTCTCTTATGTCAGAGTACAGTCCGTCTTGTTCCTGTTTTGGCCCAGAAACCTGGAATCCTGTTGCTCTCCAGATTTGGAGTTTTCTGATCTTACTGGAAACAAATGGAGGATCATGTTGAGCTACTTCTGTTTATTAATACTGTGGTGACGTCAGCATGTGTTGTGGGAGTCCACTGATGGAGAGAAAGAGAGGGAGAGAGAGAGAGGGTGAGGAATGTGAGGAAACATAAGAAGGCAAATGGAGAGAAGCAGAATTAGACTCGTGTTCAAAACTCAGATTGTTGCTGTTACTAAATCAGGAAAGTAACACAACCAGTAACTCACTGTGACAATAAAACTCTGTCATGCATTTCTATTTTCTTCTCAGTCAGCAGCAAAGCCAGGAGGAGCTTATACTTTGCATCATAGGGGTTTATTCTCTAATAGTGCAACAGATTTTATAAAAGGAACATGCTTTGGTAAAATCAACCTCTAATCTCATGTTAAGCACAGCACAAGTACCTCAAAACTGTAAGCATGAATAAAAGTAGGCCTGAATTTAACCCACTACAACTTTGAACTATAATAAAGACAGATGCACGGTTCACACAGTGTGAGATACAAATTACACAGTGCATAGTTTTATTAATTACTACAATTCAATCATTTATTCAAGGTGGGGAAAGAGGAAAGTATTTATACATTTAACCACTTAAGACATTACATTTCTGCCTCTCAGACTCATGAAACTTCATGTTTTAGGACTTTGACCTATAATCCACATATAGAGACACTGCCCACATCATCTTTTGGTGAAATCAAAACCATATACTGATTTTTGTGAAATAATAAACTGTAGTTATGAACAATAACACTTATAACTACAAAATAATTGCTAAGTAATGATACTAGAAACATAACTTCCTGTACATAGAACAAGTTTAGTTTTTATACTTATTAGGTCTTTTTTTATCCCAAATAACAAGGAGAAATAAAAAATACACACCAGGAAAAAGAGGTGGAAGAGGTTAAATTTATCCGTGAAAATAACATGTAGACGCTAAAGTGTGTTTTCATTTTTATAAAGCAAACTAAATTGAATTTAAAGTTCAATCATTTATCTTTCTAGTCTTCCCAATTGTTGATGTTGTTTTTTAAGCTTTAGAAATGTAATTTCCTTCTTATTATTCATGCTCACTCAAAGCGTCTATCCCCCTCTCCTCCTCTCTCCTCTCCCTACAGTGCAGAGGGCCCAGCGAGCAGCACATGCGGCCAGTGGCTGGCTGCAGGCGGCCCTCACAATGGTCTCTCCCACCATGAAAGCGTTGGTGGATGCTTTGTGGGCTGTGTGGAGCATCGGGGCCTCCATCTATGACTACCTCCACACCAACGCCATGGAGGAGCGCATCCACGCCCTGGAGAACGTCATCTCCATCCATCAGTGTGTGATAGGACTGCTGTCCACGGGCATCCTGGTGCTTTTCACCTACATCCTGGTGAAGAGGTTCTGAGGATGTGTGGACAGGGGAGGACACGAGGGCGGTGGGCCAAGTAGAGTCAGACACTGGCTCTCACATGGTTATGTACAGATTCAGCACAACATTCTTTCTGAGGAAATGGGACACACTGCATACACTGGCATACATTATGGGAAGGAACACCATAAGTAACTGAGTGACATTTTTTTTTTTATATTATTTTTTTTGAGAGGAGACTCTGGGTCTAACTGTGCGTAAAGGTCATTATAGATTTTTTACTAATACTTGCTAGGGTTTGATATCTTCAGATTTACCAAGATTGTGAATAATTCATGTGGTATTTGATGACTGATAGGACAGAGTGTCTAAGTGTTAAGAACTATTGGGGAAATTATGACCCAGCTTCTCATTGAAAAAAATTGCTCAGCTATCACCTCGATCAGCTATCTGACACTAAAACATCCAGTGTCTGAATGACAAGTCCATAAAATCAGCTGTATCTGTCACCTGGACAATTTACTCTTTTATAAATGGCCTAAAGTACCTCAGGATCAAGTATACTTCTGCCAACCTTATCATAAATATTAATTACACACTGTAGGGGTTTTTCTGCTGATGCCATTTTCATACATGCAGACTTAAGCAAGCAGACATTTATTTTGTCTTTTTCTCCCTTTTTTCTAAAATAAAGGAAAGGATAAAAGACACTATAAAAGTTATCTAGCCAGAGCAAAAAGAGAAAAAAAAATCAGACCTTTTTAAAATGCTGACTGAAATAACTTCAGAATTATGAGATTTTAAGTTATTTGGGGGATTTTTCCTGCTTTTATTTGGAGAGAGCAGGGCAGTGGCTAGCACAGGAATCAGGGTGACACTGAGGAGTGACGTGGAAAAAGTGCCGCAGGTCAAATTTAAACCCAAAGTTCTGAGATATAGTCTTGGTGTTCAGTTAAAAAAAGTGAGACTTCTGAATTCAACCACAGGATCCTGTAAGGTCATAGTTCTGACTTTTTATGTGGAATAAAGATATTCCAAGAAATCTTACTTTAACCTTAGAATTCTGGGGTAAAAGCAAAAATTTCCTTTTAAAGTATTACTGAGATCACATAAATCTGAGGGCAAAGAAATCTGTGTTTTGATCTCTGAATCCTAAAAAGTTCTGAGAGAAAAATTTGATATTTCATTTTTTCCCTTCAGAAGTCAGATTCTTATCTCATGTTTTTTAAATTCATTCTCCTGAGATAAAATTCCATTTAAAAAAATGACCACAGAATTTTTAACCTCTTAGATGTGCAATTTTCAGTACCCCAAAGCTTATCTGTGCAAAAGGGATCATTATTTACTACATTTATTTGCCAACCTATCTTCTTCCCTCTGCTTTATTTCCTGTTGTCTTCAAGTTTGAACTCTCTTCCTTAAGAAAGAGGATGCCTACATGAACTAATCAAAGATTCATACTTGCAGAGCATTAATTTCATTGCGTTTACTGAGGCCATATGATTGTTTTTCTCCAACGTTACAAGGTTCATAGATGAACATTTGTTGAAGAAAATATTGTTAAATCCAGTGATAGAAATATATCACAATAACTGTTCATTGTGTATTGCATCGTTGCTCATGTATATAATGTTTAATTTCAGCATAGTGTTTATGATACCTCATAACTGTTACATTATTTTAGAAGCAGCTGCTGTAACAAAACACAAGAACTTGAACTAAGTGTCCTTAAAATGTGTAAATGCTTATTGAATTTGTGGGCAGATTTTTGCTTGCCACTGAAAATGTTACTGATCAACTATAATGTCGTACCACTGCTGCTAAATATTTAGGGTTTTGTTATGAAAGGATAACAGTTGTGCCATGAAAGTTGTGAGCACCAATAAACATTTCTAAGTGCTGATACTCAATTGTTGTGTGAAAAGAACTTTTAAGGAATAAAAAGTAAATTTTTCAATTTAACTTTGAGGATCAAAGAAAAGGAAGTTTTGTGTTTGTGGACATCTGTTTTTAGTGTGTCAGAGGGACGATAAACGGAGTAAATACAAAGTTTGAGAAAGCTTTTAATACTCTCTTATCAAATGGATATGGAGTTTGATTCTATTGGATATCTGTACAACATCACATGTATCCTACACTGGACCGGCCTCATTGTCAGCACAAATAGTTTTTATTGAAACTGGAAACAGTAACATATTACAACTTTCATCTGCAGTCATGAGACGTCACACAAAAGAAACTTCTGCATTTGCTCTCTGGGTGAAACAGTTCGTGAATATTCGTAGGAACACCTGCTCTGAAAGACGTGCTGCTCTTTGAAGCTGATAAACTCCTGCACAGTTGTTGGAACATTTACTGTCATCGTCTGAACTGACGCGGCTTGACCGGCCCTCACAAGTGTCCGGTCTGCAGGAGAGTGTATTTGGAAGTGAACCTCTCCACACTCTCCCCTTCCAGAAACTTCATGGCTCTCCAGTGGATCTTCCCACAGTTCTCTGGCTGTCCAAGGGGTCCTAGCTCTTCCTGGATGTACTGCAGCCACAGATCTACAGGGAAATAAAAGCACATAAAATCTGCCCACACCCTGTTTGAAAGCTTTGAATCCAGACCAGTTGTTTGAGTGAGATTTGGTATTTTCCAAGAATCACTCTTTCCTTCAGAAATGAATCAAACAACATCTGGTCTAATAACTTTAAATGGTATTTGGCATTATTGCATCCTTTGGTAAAGCTGGCCTGTTACACTGAATGCTGTCATTTATACTTGGAAGACAAAAACAAATTGTGAATAAATATTTCAAATTAAAACATTTTTTTATACTCTTGTTCATTTAAGACAGGCATGTCCAAAGTCAGGCCTTGGGGCTTGAGGTTCATTTTCATTAAGCTCCCAGTTTTCATCATTTAATGAATTCTTTATGGCACCGAAGTCAATCATGTTCTAAATCACTTTTACATTCTCTGTCGAGTGCACAAACAAAGCAAAGTATATTTAGTAACGCCACACTAAACTACATCTGGACTGTTTACAGGCTTCTTGTATGGAGCTTAAGCTCTGTACATTCTGCAGAAACTCAACAACTCTTACCACTGACGTCTTAACATGAATGAATTTATCAGGATGTGAAAATATAAGAGATCAAAAAGCACATTGGAGGAAACCAGACTGGATTTAAGTTGTGAAATAGTGAGAAACGAAGAACAATCCTGACAAAACCCTGATCCTGCCATAAAAACATCCAGGCACATTTTCTCTGTATCGCCCCCCAATGAAGAACATTTTCCTACAGAAGAAGCATTTGCTGATGTTTCCTGACAACTTATCATCTGGTATCAAGAGACACCTGAGGGACAGGTGAGCTTTGATTGCATAAGTCTATAATTATGGCACAAGTATTTTTAACCACACTTTGTGACTGATTTTTAACAGAAATAGTTAACAAATACAGAATTCTGTTGCAGTAGCAGTTAATAAATAAGCAATTTGATCATTTTCACACAATAAAGTGTGGCCGTCCTTGAAAAAGGTTGGACATCCCTGAGCTTAAGCATTTAAATTCTGCTCACCATCATCTGAAGTACCAAACTCCTGCAGGGCCCTCTCGTAGTAATTTCTCAGGTTGTTCATCTTTGGTGTATCCTCAAAGAGCAAACAACAAACATGTTGTGAATCCGATAACATGTCAAAATCTGCAAATAACATTTTTCTAATGTTAATAATGGATTGTGTTTTCTCCTGACAGTTTCTGTACTTACTTGCTCCTTTTCGATCTGAATCATTCTGGTAAAAAAGGTCCTGGACAAAGGACGATTTTCCTGTAAGCTGCAGAATACAAATAAAAAGGCTTATAACCCACATTTTCACAAAAGAGGCGTTCATGCACCTCTGATTTTATTCTGCTTATTCTGCTGTCCCTCATTAAAGTCAGTTCCTGTTATTTAGTAGTTCAATTAACAGCAAGATGATCAGACAAACATTTGTTTTAACCTTATAAAAGTCTTCCTCGTTTTTTTGTAGCCACCAGTGGAGAATGACCAATCAAGGTAGCTCTCTTTCATCTCCATGGCAACAGCAGCTACAGCAGACAGCAGCCCTCTCTGGGAACAAACAGGAGAACAAAGTGTCTGAGACAGTCTCATTCCAGAGGCAAAAACACTGAGCGGGCATGAAGGGCGACAAATCTTCTCTGCTTTATCTTGAAGTCTTTATCTGCAGGGGGAGTCTCATTCAAGTATAACATTAAATATTCACATTACTGAGCAGGTAGGACGCAGGAGTTTTTAATTGTAGCTTCACTAAGAGCACTGAAATCTGTGGAAACTAAAAAGATTAAGATTATCAGGCATTTATAGTAAACCATGCATCATCCATTCATTATGTGCTAAATATGAGAAACACATCACTGTCAGTGTTAAGCACAGATAAGGGTCGTAGTGATCGCACACTCTGCTGTGCTTCCAGAGGTTTGGTTTGGAATACCTTGAAGGCAGCCTCTGTCTCCTCAGGACTCTGGTTGGCTATGCTCCACTGGATCAGCAGCTGCCAGAGCGGCAGACTCTCCTGTCAAAAATAGACAGAAAAACTCAGCTATTAGTTGACTTTTAACCTGAGTCTTGCTTAGAGGAGAGTCCTGCAGCACCAAGCAGAGGAAAGTGCTGTTCCCTGAAGTAAAACATACTCAAAAACACACCTAAGTATGTCAAGTTTGTATCAGTCTCCTACAGCTCAGTCTGCTTTAAGAAAGGTGATCAAACATCAAACTGATTTAAAAACAGACTTAAACATTTTCCTCATTGTTTTCTATACTTCTGTGCAACAAGGAAACAGTTCATCGTTTAACACACCAGATAAAAACCCCTGGGGTTTATTCTGTTACCCAACACTTTGGGAGGGTGTTTATCTTGAGAGAAAAGACTTTGCTAATGAGCAGCATGTAGTAATCCTCCTCACACAGCTACTTCTCAGTCCTCTTAACCCCTGCCACCACAATAACAACCAGTTATTCACTACAAAAGGCCTGTGGACCAGACAAAGCACAATCACACAGCCTTACGCTGGGATGCTTCTTTTTGTTCAGTTATCGTCTGGAAAGTGAAAAACAAAAGACGAAAAATGATTATGTTTCTTTAATTTGAGGGGCAGTTGTTCTAAAATTCTAGTTATCGAAAACAAACCCACCCTTTAATACCCTATGAATCCGAAATAATTTTGGGGGGTTATATGACATTTGTCCAAATATCCAGGGAAACAGGTTTTAAGCATAATTTTATCCGTCCAGGCTTCATTTAATGAGAGAGTATGCTGCTTTCCCATATTTTAAACATTATTATAAAGTAAGAGCATACAGATTTTCAAACCTCTACACATCCATATGTTGTATAATTTCCTGAATCTGCAAACTGCTCAAAGTTTTCTGTTCTAAACATTGCACAAGATCTTCATGTGGCTTGCTGAAATGATGAGGTCATTGCATAAGGAATTCATAAATGGAAGGGTGGGGCCTCAAACACCAAGGTCTGCCCATAGCTCTGCACCTGACAAGCCTTCAAAGGGCTGGCCAATCAAGCTACAGGGATTTAATGAAGTGAGGGGCCTTAAAGAATAGGTTGAAATAAGGGTTTTATATAACATCAGAGTAAGAAAAATGTAGAATCTTTTATCTTCAGATCGTAAAAAGCTATTATGGGTGAACCAGAGGGGCAATATGAAGCCTTTAAAAATCAAAATACCTGCTCTTTAAACTTTGACTGAAAGCTTTGATTCTTTCTTTTTCTCATCTGCAGTTTCTACGAGAACACAAGGAAGAGGATGAAGTCATTCAAAGGCCTGAATAATATGGAAGAGAGAGTAATTGGGCCAAGGAGGTGTCACTGTCCCACTTACGCCACAGAGCTACTGGCTGATATATGCACATGTGTGAGAGAGAGAAGGAGAGGGAGAGAAAGAGAGGGAGAGCTCAATGTACCCTTGAATAAATGTGTGTGACAGTGTCTGCTGTAGTCGAGCACAGCTGCTTCACTTTATGGGCTTCATCTAAACAGTTACTGTGACTGAGATCAAAATGTACAGTCTGTGTGTGTAAGTGTAAGTGTGTACCTTCGGATTAACGTGTGTGAGAGCGTCCTGGAATAGTCTGCCCACATCCTCACTTCCCAGCGATATGAGCGCCTGCAGACTCAGACTCCACACTGTCACCGATTGGCTGTAGCGCTGTGTGGCTGCCATGGCAACTCTGGCCGCACCCTCAGCATCTCCAGACAAGAGAAGGGTCTGCAACTTTGAGAAAAAACACAGATGACATGTTAAAGAAAGGAAACTTTCTGCATTTATGTCCTGGTAAAATTAAATCGAGCATTTACCCAGTTCTTATAGTATTCCTCTTTTAGCAGTGAGGAGTCGTGAGCCCGCTGCAGAACTCCCAGCAGCCTCTCTTGCCTCTGTTACAAACAATAACACATCACATCACAGTCAGGATTTACACTTCTAACATCGAGCTCCTGTACAGTTAAGCTGTCAGTGTTTTCTGTTAATTTCATCCCAGAGGAAGATAATTCAGCCACCTGTTTCTGTAGGTCTGGCACGTTAGTCTTCCTCTTCATCCTTTCCAAACAGAAGGCAGCATAGCACGTCCACATGGGCTCTAAGATACAAAGAAGATGCTGTATGACAGGAATAAGGATACCCATAAATTGAAGACAGAAGAACTAACGATTCTTTGTTTTTTCACAAGTCAATGACAAAAACATCTCACAGATTTTCTGAAAAACAAATAAGGCAAACCAGCCCTAAATATCTGCTCTGATAATGTTTGAGCATTTACCTGTGTTAACACTCTTCACTCCCTCCTCGTAGACCTGGCAGCAGCGCTGCTCTCTTCGGTTGATATCAGAGGCTCGGCCTTTAGCTGACTGCAGCTCCTCTCCTGCCCCTGGAGCCTCCAGCTCCCTTTTAGCCATGAAATCCCACGTCAAGCTGTCTTCTGTGTAGTTAGCCTGCAAGCTGCAAGAAAGAGCAATTATAAGTTTGCTTGGAGATAAAATTCTTTGATGTCGGAAGCAAAACTGAATGGAAAAGAAACTCTCTTCTTACTCTTGCAGGATCAAATCCTGGAGTTCTTTGGCGAAATCAAAAATGGTGGCTATGTTCAGGAGAGAGATGACAAACTCCGCTTCTGTTGGGCAAAAAATGTGAGACCCATGGTTAACTATATAATCTTCTTGTTCTTCCATGTAGGACACAGTGTTTCATCTTTACCCTATTGTTCTGTAGGTGGGAGTTGTTGAACACTACAGTAAAAATTCTCGGTATACAGAAGTTGGAACAAAAATCATGGTCAAAATATGGAGCCAAGAATACAGGAAGTGTCAACAGGACATTTAGCCAATTGCATTTTGCATATTACAGGCACCATCAATGCTTATCCACACATGTAGCCACCTAGACAAAGCTTTTTCAGGTACATATTTATCTATTTCAAGACAATAGCAAAGCACACCTTACTCAGAGCGTCTGTGCACTAAACTGACCTGTCTATGATCCTGACTTGTCACCTATTAAAATTTATGTTACATTAGGGCATTACAAATAAGACAAATGTTACTGCAACTTACTGAGTGGCTGAAATCGAATATCGGGTAAGAGTTGGAACATTTTCCACTTTTGAAACTAGTCCCCTAAGTTTCCAAACATTCACACAGTGTTGTCAAAAGCGGAGATGACACAACCCATTGAACTGTCCCAACTTTTGTGAAACAAAGTAATTTGTCCTTTGCTCTATTTTTGGTCAAGGTCACAAGATCTGCTAATCATCAAAAGCATTTTTGGTTCCAACTTGCCAGTGTCCACGAAATTTTGGAATTGAAATTATACACCAAAGACATTTAAAGTTCCTGTAAAGTCAGTAATATTTTTTCATAGAATAATAAAAAAAGGTGGCATCATATTATGTTGGCCGTAAATACAAGCTGTGAGCAAAGTTTTCATATTGTGAGGCAGATGTGTTTGAAAAATCACAGAATGAGACTCTAGCTTGTAAAAAGAAACACACAGGATTTCAGCAGGATCAACACTAGATTTTCTCAGATCAGAAGATCTCCAGTTGGTGAGTCTCCTCATTCGTGCAAATCTCACAAATTCAACCTGAAAAATTAGCTTAATGCCTCTTCTTTAACAGGAAGAAAAAAGCCCATCGAGCATCAAGTGTCATATTTACATATGATTGGACCCATATAATATTAATAATAAGCATTTTTGAAAACCCCAAGCATTTTAACCAACTTACAAAATTTAGCTCTTTCTATCGATTTGGGTTTCTACAAGTTTTCAAACTTGGAAACAAACATTGAAAAGCTCACCTTTGATTTTCCCTGTCGACTCTCTGTACACAACCTCAGCCAGTTTAGCATTCAAGATCTCTGGAGAAAACTCATATTCACCCTGGAAGTATTAAAAAGCAGATATTCAGTCTGGAAATGCTCTGTTCAAGCCCCCATAAACCCCACAAATTAACTCTGAACCTCTTCTTCAGTTTTGAGTCGTCATGGTGACACACTCACCAGGTCCATCTCAGCCTTTTCCAGCTCTTCTTTCTGTTTCCTCAGTTTCTCACAATGAAGCAGCTCCATACGAAAATACTAAAGCAGAGTCGACAGAGAAGTTAGAAAAGAACAACTTATTAATGCATAATCAAAATGAGCTTATTTTACCTCCTGATAGACTTTTTTATTGTTGGGATGGAAGCGCAGGGCTCTCAGAAAAATGTGTCTTGCACTTTCAGATGACTCTCGATCCTCCAGTTCACTCTTGGCTGCCATTATCCACATGGCTGCAGGGGAAGAAGCCCAAACACACAGGATGTAATGGTAATAGTTGAGATGACAGCACTGAAATGCCACAACTGAACATACAGATGTGAGTTAGATGAGACTACAAAGCAGCAGCTTCTGTACCTGGCTTGTCGGGGTGTATGGCGAGCAGGGAGGAGAACACTTTACTGATCTGACTTTTGGTGGCCTGGTGAGTAAAGACATAAGAAGCTTATCATTATTAGTGGAAGAATGGATGTTGGTGTTTTCACTGAGGTGAGAAAGTGATTTGGTCGATACATACCCATTTCTTACAGAACGCAACATGTGAAAGCCAGAGCTGCATATCATTCTGCATGAAAAGAAAAATATTGTCTGTTAAATCATTTTTTCTGACGTCTCATTATTTACTTATTTGTGGTTTAGTTTTTTGTTCGCAACTGGTACTATTTTATTCAATACAGTAGTTTCCCATTTGAAACATGAGAAAATTTGCACACAGTACCTTCCACTTCTTTGTTGCTCTACTGAAGACACTGTTTATTCTGTGGATGATGGGATACTCAATCTCCTCTCTTTTGAACTGGTAATGGATGTGCTGTAAAAGCCCAAGTTACAGTTAGAAGTGTGATTATGTGAAGATACAGATGAAAAAGATAAAATTTTCCATTTAGAGATACCCAGTTTCATTTTATCATTTTTCAGTTTATTCCTACAATTAAATAACTAACTAACTAATTAATTAATTAATTAATTAATTAAAGCTAAATTTAAGAACAGTACATAATGCTTCCCTTTACATATTTACGTGTAACTTACCGTACGTCTCTTTTTAATCAGCTCTAAAATGTTGATTTCATACTGTAAATAAACACAAATGGGTACAACTTATTTTATGCACTGCAAAACTCATTATTTCATTACCAAAAAAAAAATCGTTAGGAGCCCTCACCTGAACGTATGCAATGAAATCCTCTTTGTTTATGATCAACCTGTGGAGCTTGTATTCCAGGGCTGTTGCTTTCTTTATTATTGATCTGAAATCATGATAGAAAGTAAATAAATCTGAGAGTGAAAAAGTGAATTGCTCTTTGCCAATTTGAAGTACCTATTGCACACAAATATTTAACATGGGAACAAGCAATTGATCAGAAAAGGATTTGGCATAAAAAATGGCATAAAGATGCCCACAAAACACATCACAATCACCTCAAGGACCCCAAAACCTCCATGGATACTATTTTCAATGTCATTTTTTGTTATAATTCACAATTATTCATAAAAAAAAGTAAAACTCACAGGGTATATACCACATACCCGTCAAAGAGCTCTGAGTGGGGCTGTATTGAGCATGATTAGTGATAATGATAGATTTCATATAGAGTACAGTGATCAGCTGTGAGCACAATTACTCCACAAAACATGGCAGAAATATGTACAAAACAACCACTTGGGGTTGACCTTTTTCTGGCTGCAATTCCACTTGTAAGTTGTCAAAAAGAAAACAGAAAAACAGGATGAAAAAACATGGAGCTGCACGCAAAGGTGAGGGCAGCAAAATAGATATCAGCCTCAAAGATGAGGCTATTGCGGAGAAGAAAAGTCATCTTCATTATCCCTGAGGGGCAATATGTTCAGATTTGGTCCTGCATACCTGCAAAATAACCAAGACTGTAAAGTAGTTCACTGTTTTATTTTACATTTTGTGTACATTGATGCACTGTTGAGAAAAAAGTTTATTTTTCTAATTTGTCATATTCATCTTATTTATTGTTTGCTTTGTATGTTAATAAAATGTTGATGTAATCTCTTGTCCCTTAAGTTTTCAGAGTAGATGCTTGAAAACTGGATGTCTAAAAATGATAGCAATCAAGGCCAGATGATAAGAAAAAAGTCTTATTAATTATTTTGCCACAATGTCCAGCTCTGCCTCAGAGGCCAAATACTGTTGTTGCTGCTGTTGGTGCTGAAGCAAACGCTACACTGAAGCCTTCAGTGTAGCGTTTTAAGCTTTGATGTCAAGGTCACACTCAACCTTTTTAAACACCTTTGAGACAAAATCTGTATAGAATTATAATCCGGAGATTTTAGTCGTGGTTAAAAAAAAACATAGAGGACAAGAGAAGAGAAACAGATGTTGGTTTTTCGTGTGCCATCTCTGTCTATAGCTGGGTGGGTTTTCTCTCCTTGACTGATTCATTTTTCGTGATGATTCCTTGATTCCGTGTCACTGAGTTGAGTGTTTCCTTACTTGACTTCTTTCTTGGTGAACAGTCCCACTCTCTCCAGCTGCTCCAGTTCAGGGATCCGCTCCTCGATCCTCTGCTGAACGATCTCCGCCATGGTCCCACCCTGATAGTTCCCTTACCTACCAATAAGTCTGGATAAATGCACCATAAATGTGTGATTACAGAGCTAACCCTCAATCCTACACATGTGTGAAAGTTGTGATTCAATGCGCTTCCGGTCCAGTCCTAGAAATATCCGACGAGAAACACGACCGTGTCGCTAGGAACCATTCAGCTCTCATTACCAAGAGAGTTTGTTCAAAGAAATAACTTGATACATTTCAACTTTAATTTCACACCGTTATAACTGCATAAAAAAATAAAACAAGATTAAGTTTTCCAAACTATCAATAACTCTGCGAAAGTTAAAAATCATATTAATCCCAAAGATCAAACTCTTGTTCTGTTTTTATTCTTGTGATTCTTGTTCTTTTTTTAATTGCATTTTTCATGTTGTAATTTTCTCAGTGGATGTCTTGTCCGATATGAATATTTCCCTTTTAACGAATATGTCACATGATGATCTCTAATGCACCTCCACTTAGGCTAAATATAAACATTGTTACTTAATATTATGATATTCATTAGCAAAATAGAAAACAGAACCATGTTGTTTTTTGGTTGTACAGGACACTGACGCCCAGATTTATGGACGCCCGCCCCCTTAAATCTGACATTTTCATTTTATCGTTTTTTTTATTTATTATTTTCATTTTTCGCTAGGGCATGTCCGATTATTTTGTCATTCATTGGTTGTTAGTTGTTTCCATAGTTTGATTTTGATTTTTTCATCTGGCCGAAACGGTCTTCCATACATGTCCGATGTGACGGTGAGAGTTTTTCGATGGCTCTTTTTGATGTGAATGATGATAAACTCGATTTCCCGCAAAATCACAGAAAGCAAGAGCGGGTAGTATGTCATCTCCGGGGACCAGCAGCCAATCAGAGCGCTGCATTTCCTCAGGTCCGCTGTGATTGGCTGCCACCTCACTAATACTCTGTTGTCCAGTACAAATTGAAGGGAGCCACACCGACAATAAATGAGATATAGAAATCAATATTTGAAACCTAAATAGGTCACCGGTGTCCGATATTGAACTACATTTGTTTCGGTTGATAGTGGAGACACCTCTGGCGTAAGGAAGTTTGTTTTCTTTACAACCATGCTAACATTGCTGGCTAACTAGCCTCCAGTCTCGTCGCCTCCTCTTCATCTTCATGGGTCTCTGCTGCTGTGGAGTCTGCCAGGCTTCTGCTACAGGCAGCTACTGGGCAACTAATTGATGCCATCGGCCAGGGTGGGTTCCTGTTATCTAAACCACTTACCATCCAAATACCGATTTTCGACTTTTTGTGAATTAAAGTCTGAATCAACTAATGATTAGCACAATGCTAACAGTCTGAGCTAACCAACATGTTAGCATTGTGCTTTTAGCTGAGCTAGTTAGCTCCTCTGCTAACTGTGAACGCGACTTGTTGTGTTTCCCCCTTTTATATTCGCTCTTATTGACACGCTGTGGGGTTTTCCTCGCAGATCTCCGGTCATATTATGAGTGGGGTGAGTTGTAAAGCTAACGGCGCCGTGTACCCTGCCTCATCAGCGATGATGAACTCTGTGAAGAAGCCGAAGATGGAGCAGATACAGGCCGACCATGAGCTGTTTCTGCAGGCCTTTGAAAGTAAGAGTTCACCGTCTGTCGCCCCATAATGCAGCTTTTCGTTGTTTTGGTCACATGAAAAGCTCGTTGACATGCTTGCAGTAGGTGTATAAAGGACTGTATGACTTTGTTATTGTTTTCAACATTATGCTTTTACCTGACAGGCTTATGTAGTTTGACAAGCAGCCTGAAGGAAGTCAAAGATACAACATTTTGTTGAGACTAAACCTGTCAGTGTTATATAATTGTACATACGTAGCTGCCTCAACTTGTCAGAGATAGAAAACTCACGTATAGGGTATTTTCTGTTTGTTAAACCAACTACCACCTGTTAACACCACCTCTGTTGTTATGAAAGTAATAACATTGAATCATCTCCTGGATGCTTACACAGTGAATGGAAAGGCAACAGACAGATTGTAGCATAAAGTAGGACACATGAACTCTATACAACACAGAGGGAGTTATCTTGAATCAAGAAAACCTGAAAAAAAAACACCAAGTCATTTAAACGAGATTGAAAATTGGCAAGTCTTGTGTAAATCTAGAAATAACACTTCTGTCCGTCTCTAGAACCTACTCAGATATACAGATTTCTTCGCACAAGGAACTTGATTGCAGTAAGTGATTGAAAATAATAAACTCTCCTGTGTTTGTTGTCCCATTAACTATCCCTATGCTCAATTTCAAAAAAATCAAAATTGTACTTTCTTGTTTCTTGGTCTTTGTAGCCCATTTTTTTGCACAGGACGCTTACCTTCATGTCTCACAGAAATGGTCGGACAAATGCCAGAAGGTGTGTAATCATGTTCTTTTTTTAAGTTATAAGCTTCTCTATTCAACTCGTTTAAACAACTGAAGACTAGATAGCTAAACAATGAATTTCTGTCTAGTCAAAGATTGTCACCTCATTTAAAACCTGTGTAACTTTAAATCTTTCATTGTAGGAAAACATTCAAAGTGGACGATATGTTGCAGACAGTCGAGAAGATGAAGGGGGAGCAGGATTCTCCAAGGTAAACGATCCCTACAAGAGCTGGGGGATAGTTTTTTCAGAAAATTATCTTAGAAAGTCTTGAAACAATTTCTGATTAAAAGTTAAGGCATTATTTTAATCTTTTTTTCTTCTGTGTTTTTATATAGCTTGTCTTCACATCTACAGTTAACTTTCACTGGGTTCTTCCATAAGGATGGTAAGCAGACTGTACTTGTGATGAATAGCTTTTGTTACATTGGTCACCTGTTTCATTTCATACTGGCATCCTTAAGATTTGTGTGATAGCAAGTGGTGCATATTAAGATGGGCGAATAGTGGACTATCTTCATTAGAGATGTTTTTATTCAAGCAGAACTTCGGATTTACAGTTAAGCCAGAAAGATTGCAACTTTGTGCTCCTCACTGTGTGCCGTTTTGATTTTCAAAAGTGTTGATAGCAGATCCTTTTTGTTGTTCTGCAGAAAAGCCATCACAGAATTCAGAAAATGAACAAAATTCTGTGTCCTTAGAGGTGCTACTTGTCAAAGTCTGCCATAAAAAACGCAAGGTAAAGTCACTACTATTAGTTGTCTCTTAGTTTACATAAGTAATATTGAATATTAAAGTTTTTTAAACAACCCTATTTTGTTTTGTGCCTCAGGATGTCAGCTGCCCGATAAAGCAAGTGCCTACAGGTAAAAAGCAGGTGCCTTTGAACCCTGACAGCAACCAAACCAAGCCTGGATCCTACCCTTCCTTACTGGTGTCCAGCAATGAGTTTGAGCCCAGCAACAGCCACATGGTCAAGTCCTATTCGCTCCTGTTCAGGGTGTCACGCACAGGGAGACGGGATACTAATGGTCTGGTAAACGGAGAGGCCAATGAAAACATTGGTAAGAGTTCCACAACTAAGAAATAATGATTAAAGAAGTGTGGAACAGGAACACAGAGGGAAATGCTACTGAGCTGGTAGCTGGTTGCTGTTCGGAAACGAGGGCCTCATAGTATGTTTGTTTTTCCAAAGATGTAACAGATACTCCCAGTAGAAAGAAGAGGAGCTCGGCCCATAGAGAAGAGGGAGAAACCACAGAGACTTACGTTGCACAGATGACCGTTTTTGACAAGAATAGGTATGTTTTTGTGGCTTGTTCTATAAAGCTATTCTTTGTGTTCCTTTTACATTTCATACAATCATTGCTACGTGTTTGCTCCTTGCAGAAGATTGCAGCTGCTGGATGGGGAGTATGAGGTGTCCATGCAGGGGATGGAAGACAGCCCTGTAAGCAAGAAGAGAGCAACATGGGAAACCATTCTTGATGGAAAGGTAAGACATCAGACACTCTCAGTGGGTTCTTGTTCCTCTTTGTGTCTGTTCTTTCTCCTAACCATCTCATTCTTGTCTTGCAGAGACTGCCACCATTTGAGACATTTTCTCAGGGACCCACATTGCAGTTTATGCTGCGCTGGACAGGTGATGCCAGCGGAAAGTCCACTGCCCCGGTGGCAAAACCTCTTGCTACCCGCAACTCAGAGAGCTACAGCCCCATGGAGACGAGGACCAGCAACCACCGAGCTTCCCTCATGAGTAAGTACAACAACATGCATGGGCAGTCCCAATGTTTTCCTCAGCTGTGATACATGGCAATACATTGATAGTCTTATATGAAATCCAAAATGCATGCAGTGTTGTGCATTACAGGTTTTATTATCCAAAGCTGTTCTATATTCAAGACCAGGAGGCAAAGGATCATCCAGTTGAGGAAGCTGTGAGGGCTCATAAACAGCTGAACTGTACCTTCTCTATTTTTAAGCTTAAGAGTTTTGTATATTTTGCCCTCTGAGTTACTGCTGTGGGATGATCTATTTGTAACTGAATCTGGATGAGGGCATGCTGTGAGTCATAACTGCTGAGTTACTCGCTCAGTGTGACTCAGAAATTATGAATGTGCTGGCAGCAAAAATTTCTCTCTCTGATAAAGCTACAAGTCATTTTTGTGTTGAAGACAAAAAGGCTGTAAATTTGAAGCCAAATGCCTCTCTGCATCTTATGACTGGATGGAAAATACACAATACATGCCCAGAGCCTTCAACAAGAGAAGTCTGTTTGAAAGTCAAATCTAACAATTGAAGCCAGCAGTCTTTCATATCTATCTCTGAAACTGTCTCTAGCAGACGTTTGTGCTGCCATTACAGGTCTTGATATTTTTGTGACACTTTGCTACATTTTCTCAAACCCATGTTGAACATTTCAAGTCGAATTTGTGATTTGGTGATTCTCCAAGAAATAACTTCTCCAACTGTTCCCGTCAGCAGTGAAAGAGTCAGTGAGCACAGACATTCAGACGAGGAAAGAGCAAGTCCCGTGTGAGCCGCGGCAGAAGCTACGTATATTTTATCAGGTACACAACAACACAGTAAGGGTTGAAATGTGGGCCTGCAGCACTGATTCACTACGCTGTTTTAGTGAGGGGCCTGGAAACCACAACTTCTCTCTTCTCCTCTTCTGTTGCTGAAGACATTTTTCACTCTGAACTTACTGTCATATTTTGAAACCTTAATGCTGGACAATGCTTTCAACACAGAAATGAGATGCAGGAATCAGCACGGGAGAAAGCGTGTGGCTTTTGTACTTTTTAACGTTGTACACAGCATCCGTTGGCATCCATTGCCGAACTGCAGGGGGCGGAAATAAACGTCTACTGAAGCACTAAACTAGAGTAGAAGGGGTTTGCATTCATTTACAGCATTTATAATATATTTTTTTGCCCATTCCTCCTCTCCTCACCGAGTGTGGCCATAAGGAATTGTCCATCACACGGTTATCAAAGTGTTCTCTGTGATGAATTATATAAATGCCTGTGATTTTACACTTCAGGCGCCAGGAGTTTCTATTCACCCACATGTCTCTGTCCAGAAGTTAGAAAATTTTCAGTCGGCGCAGTGAAGAAAAACATTCTGCTAGAGAGGGACCGCTTAAGGAGGCGAGACTGCTAAGATGCATCAAGCATAAACCAAGCTCTGGGAAACACATCTTATGGGGATATAACTTTGTCTACACTGTTGCATTGAATAACTACTGCCCATTTCTGAGGTTGAAGAACACTTTGTGTTGGATCTGTAAATGGCTTGTTTCATTCCCATTGTCCTAAAAGATGTGAACTGATAGAGTAGGGCCAACTCCCAAATACAACCAATATCTGAACTCACTTTCTCCAAAGGAACGTCTTATTTTCCTTTTCCCATTTTCAAAATAAAGAAGTTTCACTGATATCAGAAAGTCACACATAGACATTGTCGAAGGATCTCCGTGCTGTTTGGCTAATGTGGCATGAGTAATTCGTTAAGAGTTCAAATTCTTGAAATGCAATACCCTTTCACTGACTTGACGTGTCAGTTTACCAGCGTTAATTGATGTGACTGCCACATAAAAGTTTAAGAATACCTGATTTATGACTAGTTTTTGTCCAGCCACCTTCTTTAACAAAATATGACAGTAACTTAGTTGTTTTGTATCACTGTCTTAATTATCCAACTGTAGCCGATGAGAGTTTATCATCTTTGAGTCTTCTTTGAAACTTACAAGATCTTTCCTTGTTTAGTTCTTGTACAACAATAACACACGGCAGCAAACAGAGGCGAGGGACGATCTTCACTGCCCCTGGTGTACTCTGAACTGCAGCAAACTCTACAGCCTGCTCAAGCACCTCAAACTCTCCCATTCCCGCTTCATCTTTAACTATGTGGTAAGATGCTCTGTTGGTCTTTATTGTTTTGTTTTTTTTTTGGTCGAAAAGTTCTGCTTATGGTTCCTTCAGAAAACAAATCCTGATTTTGGAAAGGCTTTGAGATGAGTTTATCAATGTAAAGTCAACTTAAATTAAATTGTAGGAGTTTTTTTTAACTAAAAAGCATTAGATTATGTTAGCATTGTTTGTAAGGCATTAAAATCATGTTGCCTTAGTAATTTGGATCGCTGACAATATACCTCATCACACTATCCCTGTTTTTTTAAACCCACCTTTCCTTCTTTCTGTTTCCTATCGTCAGCCTCACCCTAAAGGAGCACGGATAGATGTGTCCATCAATGAGTGCTATGACGGCTCGTACGTTGGCAACCCTCAGGACATCCACAGCCAGCCGGGCTTTGCTTTCAGCCGCAATGGGCCTGTCAAAAGGACTGCTGTAACTCACATACTAGTCTGCAGGTGAACACCTGAGCTCTGTCGTTGGAGGCGATGTGGGGCAAATACACACCTGATGAAAATCTTAAGACCAGCAAAAATTGAACTAATGTACATTTTGCACTGGTGGAGCTTAAAAAGGTTCAATTGGAAAAAGAAGAAATGGGAGTGAGACAAAAAAATAATTGGGTAATTTGTATTCAACAGACGTCAAACTGAAGCTGTCTGTTCATCAGCTGATCAAAACTTTAAGACCACAGCTAAAAATAACAAAACCAAAACCTTAGATAGAAAAAAAGTTAGGATTCAGCAATGAGGTGCTCCACTGTTCTTGTTAATTGCTTCAAAAATTAGACCAGGGGACACTCAAGATGGTCCAAAAGAGTGAGTTTATTCCTCAAGAAGAAGTCCTTTATTAGAGTGGGCTTTGTGAGCCGCAGCAGTGCTGCAAAAGTAAAATCTTTTTGGACTAACCACTTGATATTTTTTTCCATAACCATCAGGATCTATGAGGAAATCCAAAATGGCTGTCTCACTCTCTGTCTTACTCCGTCCAACCTCATTAGAACTGTTGCGTTGTGGGAGGTCTTGTTTATGCAGCTCAACAATCTGACCACGTTCAAAGAGAGAAAACATTTTTGCCTTTGCCATTAAGAGGTTATGACAATGTGAATACCTGATAAATGAGTGATGTTGAATCAGATTTTTTCTTTTAAAGTTTGTGGTCTTAAAGTTATGATCAGCTGATGAAAAACCTGTTTCACTTTACTTGAAACTCACTCCTGTTTCCTCTTTTTGCATTTTGAAACATGACTTTTTAGGATCTGTAAGAGCAAAATGTAAACGTGCAATTTTTAACTGGTCTTCAGCTTTTGTTCACGAGTGTATCAAAATGTTTGTGTGGCAGGATCAGTATTTTATTATGATTTTGTAATGATTGACTAATGTGACCTGCAGACAACATTTTTAGCCCCAAATATATTATCATACATTCTGACAATGGAGCATATTTTCACACCATGTTAAATACATCCTTTCCTTTCCTCCAGGCCAAAGAGGACCAAACCAAGTCTGTCAGAGTTTCTGGAGTCTGAGGATGGAGAGCTAGAGCAACAAAGGACCTATGTCAGTGGACACAACCGTCTGTACTTCCACAGTGACAGCTGCATGCCTCTTCGGCCTCAGGAGATGGACGTGGACAGCGAAGATGAGAGAGATCCAGAATGGCTCAGAGAAAAGACAGCCACGGTGAGATGAGAAGCTGTTACTCAGAGTTTCCATATGTTAGAAAATGTAGTGTTGTCGTGCCCACCAGATACTAACCCAGACTCACAAGAAAGGTAAACATAGAGTCTCCAATCGTGCACTTCACTACATTGACATGACGTGCATTGCTTATGCTCTGTACTTATCTCACAGGGTGGTGTAGTCTCAAATCAAACACTGCTGCTTTGCATTTACAGAACAGTACAGCCGCGTTTCAAACCCGTGTTCTTCATTTATCTATTGATTTCAACCATCGTTTGATCCATTCCTGCCTGGTCTGTGTTTCTATAACATTATCGTAAATGTCCTTTTTGGTTATTTCGTGCAGCAACTGGACGAGTTCACTGATGTAAATGAGGGAGAAAAGGAGGTGATGAAGCTGTGGAACCTGCACGTCATGGGACAAGGGTATGTTCATAGAGCATTCAATACCATTTCTTCACTCTTTGGAAAGTTTCATCATTTTCCAGCTTTCTAAAAGTGGCAGTTCTGTTCTGCAGCACTTTATGTTGTTACTCGTCTCTGCACATGGTTTAATAGATCTTTTCTCTCTTTTGTCTGCAGCTTCATTGCAGATAACCAGATGAATCAGGCCATCATGCTTTTTACAGAGAACAGTGGTGCTCACATTATCCGACGCAACCTCTGCCGCAACTTCCTCTTGCACCTGGTCAGCATGCACGACTTCAACCTGGTGAGCACGGCCACCATCGACCGCGCTATGGCCCGGCTGCGGCAGATCCAGGAGGAGCTGCCAGACGCCGAGGAGGAGCAGGATCGGATTCTGGTTGCAGCCGGTGCTTGCAATGGCAATGCTGTCACCTCCTCCGGAGGGAAACAGGGCAAGAGGACAAAAAGCGCGCTAACGGACTGATGCAGGCTGAACGGGTGGATCACTTATTGTCAAGGGTTTATATTTTTGGCTGTTTGATTTTGTTTTGTTTTCATTTTCTTTGTTGGACATTACCGACCCTATGGTGCTTAGATAGGTGGGAGAACTTGTCTCTGGAGGATCTGACCTGAAGCAGACCAGTTAACAAGGTAAACAAGTTTGAGAACTTGAGAATTGAACCAAATATGAACAATATTAAGCTGAATTGCCCACATCAACACAAACCAGAAATTGGAGGACTGAATGCAAGTTGACCCTACATTGATATGCATTTGTAGGTGCCACTGAAGTATCTGTGTTTGGGTGTGAATGTGAACAAACTAAGAGTTTTCTGATGTGGCACAACTGTCTTTGGTATGTCCTTGTTAAAGACAACTGTACGGAGACTACAGTTAAAGCTGGACTGGTGACACTGTCAGTGTTGATTATTTGTACACATACACAATAACCTTGTTGAAAACTTATCCTTTCTAGCTGATTATGTTAGCACTTGGTGTTTGTATTTAGAAAGCTTACCTTAAATTGTCTTTTTATTTTTGTTTTCAATTCATGCTGCACCAAATGTAAAACGCGGCTCTTCCACTGTCGTCAGTGGAGAAACTTTAGTGGGTTTGATTTCGCTGTCTTAAATGACATTAAATTTGAAGGAAGTCAGTAAATCTCTACACTGTTATCGATGTGTGGAGTGAATAAGGCCTTCAATGCTTGTGTGAGGAGCTTATGTGGACTTTGGTTTTACTGGTGGGTTGCCATGAATCTAGTGTTAAACTGTAAGCCTTTGACAAGACTGAACTCCTACATCATCACCCCTGAGCCGTTTGGCCTGCATAAAAAAGAAGCTCAAGGAAACTTTTCTGGATATTTTCGTCTTCTCCCAAGATTTACCGAAACAACCAGCAGAACATCACCTCATGTGTCATGTAGTGTGCATAGGGGCAAGATTTAAAAGGCGGTGGTTCCCTGAAACCGCTGGCTCCTGTAGTTTCTCTATGTCAAGGTTTGAACATGTTGGCGTCAGTATAAGTACCAGTAGCTGACTGACAGAAATGTGTATACATGTAATTATATCAAATGTTTAGCTGTGCCCCGATCTGACTCCACAACTTCTTTTCTCAAAGCAATATACTGTTCATTGGATGTTTGGTTTTCAGGTCTGAGTCATCGTATGTCCATTTAGGTGCAGTTTATGCCAAAGGGTTATACTTTTCATCAGCCTCTTAGTTCTGTATGTTTCAAGAAGAGTTTTCTTTTCATTCATTCCTCTAGGAGTTTTAAAAAAATGACAGTTGTGTTTTTTGTAGTGTGAAAACTGGGTGAACTTCATAACTCATTATTTCATCAGACTTCTCTTGTTGAAAACCAAATGACCAATGTTTTTTTTTTCCTCTCTGGCATTCGTTGAGGGTTTTCTGTAATCATCTGGAAAAGGGAGACATATTCACCATTATTGTCAAAACACCCTGTTTCAAATTTGTGAACTGTACACTCTGGCTAAGGGGACTTTTATATTTAAAGAAATAAAACACATTTGACCTTGTTTGTGTCTGTAATGATTTACACGATTACCTTGTGGTATGGTATCCTTGTCTAAATGTGCTATTACTACCAAGCTGAGCAGTCTTAGTCTCATATTAGAGAATAATGTCGCAAAATTCTAGTCTGCAAAATGTGCCATCATAACCAGTTTTAATTTGTCTTCAAATGCAATGATCCAACAGAAATGAGCTAAACGTTTAATAAAAAGGCTTTAAATAAGTAAAGTTTAGATAAGTAAGTCAGTTTATTGTGTAAATTTAAGGATGGCTCACTTGTAGAGTCGGTGTGACCGAGGTCAGCTGAGGTTGGGTCTGAAAGAAGTATATCCAGCAGAAATCTTTTAACCCTGTGGTGCATAGTGGTCACTACAGTGGGCACCTATTTAAAAGTTATTTACTCCTGAATTCAATGGTTCATAAAGTGGAAATTAATATTAGCCTGTGTCAGAATATTTTTATTCTTCTTAGGGACTGAAAAAATAGTTTCAATTATTTTTCCAAATATACTTTTTTTTTTTTTTAAGTTATAGACAAACGTGGGGGTAAAACAGCGCGATAACTATAAATTATTCAGTGTTAAAATGGATGAAAGAGTTCAAATGTTTCGCAAAGCATTAAAAAAAAGATTATTCATGAAATATCAAAAAAAAAAGAAAAGAAGTCAAACAAAAAAATAAGTCACATTTACATTAAGTTCCCACTGTTTTAAGTTGAATGCTCAGTTACAAATATTTTTTTGGGGGGGTACAAAACTTTTTTTCATGCTTTAAGACAAGTAAAAACAGTCAAGGGAAAAATCCTGACACTGACTTTCATAATTCATGCATCAGAGGGTGAATTGAAGATTTTCTCAGACGTTTCTCTTTTCAGGTGTCCCAGTGTCCATTTTCAGGTTTTCCTAAATTTAAACTTTTAGCAGAGAGGTTTGCAACAAGGCAGACAGAATTAGGACATCCGGGATTTTTTTTTTTAGCATATTGCAGGTCTCTAAAGTTATTGCATACTGCCTGTGACAAACTGAATGTCTTCCTTATCAGTAGCCACGGCTTCGGGAAACAGCCTGTTTTCAGTGTTGACTGTTCGTTGTTGTGGTTGTTGTGGTCGGAGCGGAGCATCCGCGTGTCTTGTCCTCAATAGACGATCTTTGACTCGTACTTAAAGCGTCTCGCGCGTCTTATAGACGTCACAGCGCAGCGGCTCTGGGGTTCAAATCCTTCAAATGCAAAACTTGACGTTTTGGTGTTTACACGTTTGCTTTATTTAACTATTAATGGTTATAATTTAATATTTTTACTCATGTATGTTAAGCGCACCTTGAGAAGGCTTTACGCTGTGAAACACCTGTGATTCTGCCCAAAGTGGACGTCACTTCATGATGTGTGAGCGCCAAAGCCAAAAATCAACAACACATCCAACTGGATGATCTTTAACATGCGAAACAAACTCAGGGGAAGTAAGAAACGTGGGGATGCTGCCTCGTCGATAAGAGGTCAGCCGCGGATCGATGAAGTGATCGTGTTGTCAGACTCCAGGAGCTCAGGAGCACCAGAGGAGGAACCAGCTAAGGACCTGTACGCATCCAAAACCACTGCTGAGAGGAAAAACAAGGAGGATGTGAGCGTCAAGGACATCAAAATAGCACCTATTTTCTTGAACAACAGGATCAGTGACAGTAAGCAGGATGGGTCTGCAGAAAAGAGGCAGAAATCAGTGTTTACTCCTCAGAGTGAAGATGTGCAGCATGGAGAAATACAACAACAACAACACCTGACCAAGAGAAAACAGTCACGTGAAGGAAAGCTGTCTGCCTCAGCTCTGAACAGCTGCATTGAAGAAATCCAAACATCTGACCCAGCATTTCCAGTCCGTTCTGTGTTCAAAACTTTACAGCAGAAAGCCAGTGAAGGGCTGCAGGCTTCAGGATCCACAAGTGAGTTTCAAAGATGGAAAAAAAACACAATTTGGTGCAACATTAACACTTCACTGATGTTCTGCTGTTGTGTCTTTCTTTCTCTGATTAAGCAGAGGAGAAGAGGAAACGAGGGACTGAAACTCCAGAGAGGGTTCCCAAGCGCTTGAGGTCAGATGAGGGGGCTGCAGGTGTGGATCCCTGTCACACTGATGTTCAAAGTGCCACCTTTACGGAGAAGAAGCTACCGAGGAGAAGTAAGCTGACTCACACCCACAGACTGAAGCAGCGGGGTGACAGTCCAGCAGCCCCGGTGAAGAACTGTGAGCTGAACTCTGTCGTCATAAATCTCACAGAAGATGAGAGTCAGTCACACAAAATCCCTGACGGTCCACAAACAGGTAAACCTCTCTACATATGACATGCTTTCTGCCCTCATGGTACCAAGGATTTCACCTTTTCTCTTCCTTTCTTTAGATTGTTTTAATCATGAGGATGTTCTCTGGACAGACAAGTACAGTCCTCAGCATTCAAGGGAAGTCATTGGGAACTCTGGATCAGTGAATGAACTGCAAAGGTAGGTCTGAAATAATTTTATCGCCCTTTCACTAATAAATGAGAAAGACCTCTTATTTGTATATGTCTCGGTTGTTTAAGCTGGTTGCAAAAATGGAAACTCAGGGCTGACTGTGACGAGAGGAGAAAAATGGAGGAGAGGAGACGAGAGGAAAACAGCAATGGTATGATCCAGACGTCTCTCACTTCACTTTTGATCCATTTCAATTCATCTACAAGTCACAACTTCACATTTGTCATAAAGGTGCCTAATTTTGGATCCCCCTTTGGCTTCAAAGTATTTGCTTTACGTAGAGTTTCTTGATGTAAAAATTGACCTCTGTGTTCTTGAGCAGACTCGTGGGACTGTGGAGACTTTCTGGGTGAGGCTGAGACAGAAGAGGAGCCCCTGTGTAACACGATGCTGATCATAGGACCACCAGGCGTGGGCAAGACGGCCGCGGTGTACGCCTGTTCTCAGGAGCTCGGCTTCAAGGTTTGAATCAACATTTTTTGGCTTTGGCAACAAAATCTGCTCATACACCTAAATAAAAAAATCTAATCTTATTCACACCTCATAACGCCAAAGTAACTATTTAGAGTGATGTATTGGACAAAGGGTGAAAAGAAATGAAATTCAGCAAGTGAAGATGTCAAGAGAAGAAGATATTACAGCTTTTTTTATCCAATTCATAATTTTTTAATTGTAACTCATTTATTTTGGCCGCTTTGTTGACTTTATATTTTTATTCTCTTCTATGTGTCATGACTGTTTAAATGTTGTTGTATTTATTATTATTATGAACATAAGCAGTGACTTATATTTTTTCCCACTTATTAGATATAACATTACAATTTTACCATAACATTTATAACAACATTATCATCATAGTAACACTTTCTTCATTTATTAATTCATCTTTGTTTTGTTTTTCATTGTTGTCATGTTTCCTCTCATTTCTAAATCTTTCTTTTGATTCGTGTTTGTCTCCTTTTGTCCTCATGGTCTCAGTCTGTGTTGATGTTTTTTTTGGCTGCCTGGGGTCTTTCCTCCCTCTGGTGGGTTCTCATTTGTAATGCTGTCATTTTGAGTTGTACCCCTTGATTCAGAATTCAAGTTTGAAGGTTAATTATTATTATTATTATTATTATATCAGCTGGTAGAAGTAGACATTGTCACAAGCTCAACATTTTCTCACATTTTTTTCCACGTGACAGCTGAATTACACTTCAAATCTTGATTTATTGCTGTCCCTCTTCAGAGGACTGTGTTAAGATTTTTGATGCAATCGCACAACTTTCTCATCAAAATTTGATCCTGACATCACTATTTAACAACAAGAGGACTCATCCCTTCTTCTTTCTTTTTTAATTTAAAGGTATTTGAGGTGAACTGTTCCTCACAGCGGAGTGGGCACCGAGTCCTGGCCCAGCTGAAAGAAGCAACTCAGTCCCACCTAGTGGAGACGACTGGGAAAGACCCTCTAAAACCGACGTACTTCAGCAACTACAGCTCTACTCCTAAATCTGACACTTTACCTGGTAAGAGTTGGACGATGAAGGCACAGTCCTCTATTAAACCTCTGACTGTTAAAGTATTTCATGAAGACATTTATAGTGAAAGTTAGTTAAGATTCTTCACATGCCTTTTTACTCTATTTCTCTTCTTCACAGGACCAATCATAGTTCCAAAAAGTGTCTCCACCACCTCAAAGAAAAAAGCTGCACAGAGCATCGTCAGCTCTGCTCGGAAGATAAAGCCCAATCCAGCTGCCGTCACCTTTGCCAACTACTTTAAGATGAAGAACAAAGCAGATCTCCTACACTCAGCTGCCCTGACTTCATCTGAAAAACCACACTGCAAGAATTCTGATGATTCATTGACAGGCTCAGATCAAAGAGAGGACAAGAAAACAGCCACATCACTCATTCTGTTTGAGGAGGTAAAGCCCACACTGTTAATGCATCTATTCGTGGATACAGTATGAGGAGGCATATACACTCTGTTATCTGAGCTTAAAGGTTTGAACTCTCTTTAACACAGGTCGATGTCATATTTGATGATGACACTGGTTTACTTGCAGCTATTAAGACTTTCATGGCAACCACTAAGAGACCAGTAGTTCTGACCACAAATGGTAAGCACAAACAGGAAAATTGTGATTTTGATAAGAGTAAGTTTTAGGTTGAAGTGTGATACCCAAAATGTCTTCCATAGATCCTTCATTTAAAGACAGATTCAACTGCAGCATGGAGGAAATTCTGTTCAAAGCTCCATCAGAGGTCAGACAGGTTTTGTTACAGTACTGTCTTGGTCGAAATAAAAAAAATCAAGTTGTAAAATACACAAATTTATGATGTCTGATGTGTATAAAATGGCCCAGTTTGTCATAAACTTGCTCCTCCATGTGTTTTAAGGTGAGCGTGTGCAGCTACCTGCAGCACGTGGCTTCGTCAGAAAGTGTCCAGCTACAGTTGGATGATGTTTGTAGTCTCCTCAGACTAACCAGAGGAGACATCAGACGCTGCCTGCTGCAGCTGCAACTGTGGGGGCGCAGTGGTGGAGGATGGGCGTCTCAAGGTGCGGGCCGACCTATGGAGCCTATTTGTGTGCATTGTCTTACAGACACTGATTGTATAACGGATAATCATATATCTTTTTTAAATTTTTTAGACTCAGATGATAAAAAAAGGAACCATACAGACCTCAAACTTCATCTTCAGTACACTGGATGCACTGCAAGTATGCTAGGTCTCCCTTTGACCCTTGAAAAACTGCAAAATCTTTTACAGGCAAGTTTTTTTTTTTCCATTACTGAGTCTAGATGTGCCACAAAGATAGATCATGTTTCTGCATAATCATTTTCTGGTTTCGATCCTTCAGGTCTGTTCCTGGTCTGATGTGGACATGGACACCATCCTGAAGCTGCTGGCTGAAAGCTGGAGAAGAGCTGTGCCTCTTCTGTACGTCAACTTAGAGCTCCTTCTCCCCACTGGGGACAAAGGAACTTCAGCCAAACTCCAGGAGAAGTGCACCGAGCAGACAAGTGAGCGGTCTCACTCTAACATTCATTCTCACATCCAACAGCAGGATGAAGAGAGTTCAAAGGAGTCACCGACAGAAAGTACAACTCATCGTTCTACCTCCAGGCTACGCAGAAGGAAGTGTGCAACACCAAAATTTGACACCACGAGTCCCTCCAGGTCATCATCTTCCCCAAAGACAATTCAACCAGAAAAACTTAAAGACCAAGTGATAACCACCTCTTTGAATGCCCTGACTGACTTCTTGGACCTCATGTCATACATTGACGCCACACTTCCTTCTGCCACCCCTGTAGTCTCAGGCTCCTGCAGCCCTGAAGCATTTGTGTGGACAGGAGCTGAAATAAAGGACGGTTTGTTGGATGAGATGAGGGAGGAGGACGAGAGCAGGAGTTGGAGCCAGGAGAGGCTGTCGGATATTCAGGCTGCTGTTGAGGGCTTGGGGTGTCACAGGTGTTGTTTGAATATGTCTGAGGGCTGGAGCCAAGCCCAGAAATGGAGGCAAGAGCTGGGGGACACTGGGTGGGGGGAGCTAGCTGAGAAACTAACACCACCTGACTCATTGAAAACACAGAGACTGAGCTTCGGCCATCAACCTCTGTGTGAATCAAGGTGAGTCTATTCTCTTGGCTTCTTAAGATCCATTCTAAATAGGGCTGCACAATATATTCTTCCAGTAATGTCATTGCGTTATGCACATGTGCAATATTTATGTTGCAAGGTTATGCCATATATTTCAAGCCAACAAAATAGGCAAAACAAAAGAATCACTTGCAGGAAATATTGGAGATCAATATCACTAATAATCAGCAGATATCAACATGATTAAGACTCTCAGAAAAAGCAAATTGTGTCCAGGAAGCCAGAGAGACACAGAGGCAATTAGGTGAGAGTGTGTTCCCATTGTTTCAGGGAGGGTCAGGGTGAATTATATATATATATGTCACAGGAAACAAAAACATCATAATGTAATTTTTTTCCCAATATTGTGCAGTACTAGTTCAGAGTGATGGGTTTCTGGTATTAAATTCAGATAAAAACTGATTTGAGTTTTCCCACTCTCTAGTGTATCCCAAAAGAGGTTCAAGCTGTGCAAAAAGATCCTGTGTACCAAACCTTTCAGCCTGTTGGGGAACAGAAGAGCCGTCAGTGTGGACTACATGCCGGTCCTTCGCTGCATCTGTCGTCACCAGAAAGCACAACACACAGAGGAGCCAGTCAGGTAACAACGTGTCTGATCTGTAGTCACAATAAAAGTGAAAGGCACATGATTGGAAATGTATTTCAAAACATGCTGCTTCCTTTTGAAAGTCATCACCCTGTGTCCGAAGTCTTGAATCATTGTTGGAAAGATTCATCATAAATAATAAAAATTAATTTTCCCAGATGAAATTCTCATGATTTGTTTCTTATTAGGTGTCGGAAGTACCTCAACAGAAACCGTCTGAGCCTCTCAAAGTCCATCACTCAACTCCTGGAAGAAGATTTCTCAGAGAGAAAAGTCAAGGAACAAGACTTTGCACCTCATCAGACACAGGATTGATTTATTGCACATTAATTTAACCTGAAAACTGCCTATGTCTAAACACTATCATGTTACTTCTGTGCCACCGAGATGAGGAGTTATATTTTTTATGTCAAGTAAATAAAACACCATTTTTAAAAAAAAAAAAACCCTGTTGATAATTGAAAAATATTTTTATTACACATATTTTCTACTATTGGTATGTTATTTACAAACAGGGTTTCATTTGCACATATTTGGTGTATTTGCATTTGTAAGGAGGCTTTCATAGGTTGTGAGAATTTTTGTCACATGAACACAAGAAAGTTGTGAAACACTGAAGTGAAAATCCCCAAACAGAAAGTCTGCCCACTTCTGTTTCTTTATACAATTTTCTGTTGTGAATATTTTTAACAGAAAATTACACAATGAAACCCCAGAGTCAGCATCCCAAATTCAAACAGGTACGTATTTCTTGTAACAGTACAAATGTCATGAACCACTATCACTGAATCTGTGATTAAAAATCCAAAGGGGCTCAGAGTTCGATCCAGTAAGCTTGCTGTAGTGCGTGGCTGAAGTTCAGATCTGTGTTTGTCAGGGGGCTAACTGGAAGACTGACTGAGCAGCTCATAAAAAGCTACAGCCTGAAGAAGGGCGTCACAGAGTTCCTCCCCTCCTCTCCTGCTGCCCATCTGGAAAGCGCTCCTGTACTTCACCAGCAGCTCAGAGGGGATGTTTATCCTGGGAAGCTTCTGTGTCACAGACTCAGTCATCAGCTGTCTCACCGTCTGTGCCCCGCTGGTCCTCGACTCGCCCACCATGAGTCCAAAGTGACGCCCGACAGCGCTACGCATCATGTTCAAAACTCTGCAGAGGAAGGAGAAGAAAAGGGTTCATGCTTTACTGACACTTAAATAAAGTAAGTAACAATTGTACCCAAATGATGTCCAAAAAGCAAATCCAGTTGTTCCTCCGAAAGCCAATAGACCAAAAAATAAAAAAGACTAATAAATCAAGAAAGAAGAAAATTTTGTACTTCCAACCCCAATTCTAAAATAAGTTGGAACATTGTTGAATGTTGATGAAAACAATTTGATGGTTTGCATATGTCTAAACTCAAAAAGCATTGAAAATACTGCAAACCACATATCAAGAGATAAAACTGAATGTTCTTGTTTCTGAACTCCAATTTCAATTACGTAAAGGGCTTTTATGATTTATAAACCCAAAAAGCCTTTAAAGTTAAACACAACATCCAAATTTTGTTGGAGTTGATGGTCTGTGAGAACTCCACTCTTCTGTAAATGAGTTAGAGAAGAACAAAACTATTTAAGAACTCACTTGATGTAACAAGGTAGATTTGTAGCAACCTCTAATGTTGGGTATAATGGATTTGGGGTTGTAAAACTGTTAATACAAAAACCTATGCTATATGGTTAAAGTGACAGCTGTGGGTACGATAACATGACACGGTTTGATAAAGAACAGCAAGCTACCATCATGATGATTTAAACTGATAATTGGCATGAATCAAAACTACAACACAAGGTGTAGTAGAATGAAATATCACTTTGAGGTGCACAAACCCCAAGTCAAGAAAATTTCAAGATATACGTCTTAATGTCACCTGGGAGGAATGTTGGAGTCAGCTGACGTGTTCTTGGGCTCCAGCAGAGCAAACAACATGGCCTCTACAGTCCTCATGTGGGCCATGATGGGGAAGAGAGCAGCATTCTGGGTTGAGAGAGAAGCTTTCTCTATGATGTAGAAGTCTGCTGAAGGGAGGTGAGTCACAACACTAGAGACCTGGTGGAAGAGAGGACGATAAATACGTTCAGCTGCATGTGCATTTACGTTCCTCACCAAGACGTAAAAACAAATGTTCAGCTTTGAAAACACCTAATGATTTGTTTACATTCCTTTAAAATGTCAGCAATACCACCGACTCTTGAAGCCATACTCACATCATTCAAGTAAGCAGAGGCCATGTATGTACCCCTCAGGAAGTTTGGACACCCCAGCTGCTGCCAGTCCAGTACAGTCATCCCTCGGTCCACGTGGGCCCAGGCAATTTTATTTGTCCCATATACTATAGACACAACGGCACTGGCATCCTGGGAGACAAACACATCATTGTCTCATGAGATAGTTTTAAAATTGTCCTCTATTTTTTGCCATCTGAAATGAGCTGCTTAAAAACACCTTTCTCTAAGTTAGTCAAAGTCAGGGTCTGTCTGTGGTTGAGACTGACTCATATGACGAGCTTTGTAAAGAAGATTATGCTTGAAAAAGAGAATTAAGTTATATAAGATCTGAATTTGATATTTACTGTAGGAACTCTTTGTTGTTATTATAATTATTTACAAGGAGGACGACTATCAGCATCCGAAACACATAACCTCCCAATCTCAACATAACTGCTGCTAAATGGAAACAATCAAGTAATATTCTGTCAGTCCCAAACACCTATGAAACCTAGAAATTTCCATCCATGTCCCAGTGACTCAAGGGGAGAGAGGGACAAGTGTGTGAAGTGTTTTAACTAATAATAATATTCTCCTTAATGCAGTTGCAGGCTGAGGAATTTAAACCTTCTAGGACTGTTGTGTTATCAACCGGCCAAACTTTATTCAGTACAGACCCATTAAAAACTGGATCTGAGCCTCACCTCCAACCAGGACCTGTCGATCTCTGGCCTGATGAACTTGGCCAGCTGAATCCTCACTTTCTTCTCCTTCTTCACGGGGCTGAGGATGGAGTTGAACACAGTCACTGCACTCTTGTGCTTCAGCAGAGGAACATTGACCACACTCTCCAGTGTTTTAAAGGGTCCGTTTTTACTCCTGTACTCCATGATGTTGACAGACTTGCGGCCTCTCAGCAGCTTCACGCCGGCCAGCTCCGTCAGTGTGGCGGTGTTCAGCAGCTGGAGGATGGCGTCTTTCTGCTCGGAGGTGTAAAAGGCATCCAGGGGTCTGGTGTCCTCTTTGCAGGACTCGAGGCTGGAGGACAGGGTGGTCTCCAGGGTCTCGAAACCTGCCACGGGGACCCGGCTCCGCCAGCAGCACGTGCACTGGAGATAGCGCATCTCCAGTTCAGGGAGCGAGGCGAGCTGAGGGCGACAGAAGAGACCGGACCGTCCTGCATAATGACCTGAAGAAGGAAACATATACAGACGAGAGGAAGTTATTATTATTAACATTAGCGGTGTGATTAAATATAAAAGACCACTATGAGAAAGAAATCAGTCTAACAGGTGAATGAGAAATGCTAATCTCACTTGCCCTTAAAAATCTCTATGAACATGTCATTAAACACTAATACTTTAAGTTTTCTACTATTACCCCAAACACTTCTGTTGGCATTTGTAAGCAGCTGATAAATGTTAAACTGACGCTGCAAGTGCAACAACTGAGCCTTAAAGCAAAAATAAAGACACACACAAACTAAGTTTATGTAAATACGTACTTCTCTGAGCGACCGACGACAGAAATCGCCCGGCGACCCACATATTTGTCTATTAAAACACATAAACAATCATGATTTATAATAACATCGGTATTTCGCTTTAACAACTTTGCCCTTCCGCTATCGTCCGACAGTTTTTACGTCCGGTGTGGAACTACAGCTTCACTCACTTCATTCCGGGTGCGTCCTCACTTTTCAGTGAGGCAACAGATGAATCGATAAGAGATATTTAATACATTCATAATTCTAGTAACAGTGTTATAGTAAAAAAAAAAAAAAAACAACAGATGGATGTCAAAATTTATTGTGGACGGTATTTCGAATTAAGAGATAAACTTCAACCTTACTTTCTGGACAAAATGTGTGTTGTTCTAGTCTTGCGAGTTTCTCAGCAATATCCATATAAGACTTGATCAAAATTGTGACATTCGTAGTTTGTGGACTCTTTTAAGAGAGTTGACCCGTTATTTTTAAGATGAAGAGTGTTGCAACAGTGGAAAAGGCTCCCAGAATGTTGGAGTCTTTAGCAACTATAATTAAACTTTTCATCACTTATATTTTTTAATATAATTTTTTTAAATGTTTATTTTTACATAATGCTATTGTATCTTTTTGCACCATCACACCAAGGTTAATTCCCTCAAGAGAATAGCTGAATAAAGATCTTTTTTTTAGCTGTTAACCATTCAAAGCTACGAATGAACATGACACCCCAACCAAGGTCCAACCTTTTTTACACCTATGATGAATATTATATGATATATACACTTTTGTAGCTGCTATTAAAATCTTTAAAAAAGAAGATTTATTCAATGATAAATGCAAGCAATAATATATTATTAGTTAAACAAAATTATGTTTCTTTACTTGTCAACCATGTGTTTTTATTTGTTTGTTTGTTTAATTAAGAGAATTAAGAACTCAGTAATATGATTAACCTAATTACCTGTTTGTCTGAATGAGGATTGCCAGGTAACTTCTTTTAACTAATGTCAGCACCATAAATAACCTTGCGCTCCATTGTTTTCATGATGTAGGGATTTTAGGGTTTTCATATACAACGCAAGGTTAATCCTGTTAGTTTTCGAGAAATACTTTCTTGTTGATGGAGGAGTTTCCAGAAAAGCCAAACACAAAAAAATGTGCGTTAAAAAAAAATCATTAGAGTAGTTTAGGGCAGAGACAGCTCAGACAAATTACACCAATCACAACAATAATGGCATTTAAATGTCATAAAAAGTTAGGGCTAAACCTGTCACAGAGAACATTTCTGTGATTCTTTTGGATTTTCATACCCTTGAAAGAAGTCTATCAGCTTTTTTCTGTAAGTCAATCAGCTTGTTTCATACTGACGTCTCTTTCACTTCCTTTCTCTGTTATTTCTGGACCTCTTCATTTGTATGCAGAACAATAAACTTCATGATGCTGTGCTGGTGAGAGGAAATACTGGGCTTCTGACTGCTGAGAAGAACTTGTGTTTTTTTTCCTCATACAAAGCAGAAGAGCTTTGTTCCAACCAGTGTGTTAAAGCAAAATGGATTTAATACTTTGTTGCTCTTTTGTTGGGACTCAGTTGTCGGTCTGACTGAAGGTGAAAACCCTCACTTATGGCCAGTCTGGAGAGAAATAACAAAATCCTGCTTGGTTTGGTACGGCAGCCGGGTAACAACGTTTGTGCTGACTGTGGAGCTCCTGGTGAGTAAACTGACAAGGTTTATCATAGGTCTAATTCATTTTTATTTCCTCATGACTTAATATTTTTAATTGTGTTTTGTCAAAAAAATCTGAGAAACACAAAAATTAGCAGAATTTATTAGGTATCTAGAGAGGGAGTGAGTAACCTACACATCAGGCTTCATTATCAACCTATTTAACATCAGGATGATCTTTAGAGTAATATATTATTTCATCTTTTCAAAATGATGTTGATTAACATAAAGGGAAGTTGCAGCTACTGGTATGATCCCACTTAAACTTTGACACACCCACTTGTTGAGGTGGTTCCCAGTGTGTGTGTGTGTGTGTGTGTGTGTGATCAAAATGCACAATCCAAATTACTTTTAAGCACATTAGCATTCAGAAGTAACTCTTATTGTCCTTTTTATTGTGTCAGTATCTGTTCTTGTTTCTCAGAGAGCTACTCGATGCTTTTTTGTATTGTGGAAAACTTTTATTTTATCCTCACAGAACCCAGCTGGGCCTCCTGCACTCTTGGTGTTTTTGTTTGCCTGAATTGTTCAGGGTTGCACCGAAATTTGCCGACAGTCAGCAGAGTGAAATCCCTCCGTCTGGATTTTTGGGACGACTCAGTAGTTGAGGTGAGGCTGTGAAGTTTGTATTGGCTTTTGCATTTACAAGTTAGTACCACATTTTTACATGTGTAAAAACTGTGCTGATCACTTGACACCAGGTTAAATACAACTGGGTTTACATCTGCCTGCTCTTACTTTTGCAACCTGAAACCTTCTGTTTGCAGTTCATGCAGGAGAGGGGGAATTCAGCAGCAAAAGCCATTTTTGAGAAGTGTGTTCCTGACTTCTTCTACCGACCACAAGAAAAGGACTGTGTGTGAGTGTTTATTAGCATGTTTACCATCCATTCACGTGGTCAGAGCGGTGGAAGTAAAAGGTGAAGAGTTAACAAACAGTGTATTTAGTGAATTGGAGGAAAAAGAGGAACAGTTGGACATTTTGTTAGTTCACACGTTGATGGTGTTTCTCAGCTCTTGTGTCTCATCCCTGAAGAGGAAGTGATAACA